>DWDX01000736.1:0-23345 GCA_018245675.1 Agara michaeli | reverse complement strand
TAACCCCCCTCTCCCCCTTGTCAGCAAAAGTCAGCAAAACCGTAACCGTCCCGCCGTATGCTTACGTAAACATTTGTATATGTATTTATATCTTTTCAGGTTTCTTTATTGTTATTCATATTAATTTATTGCTCAATTAATATTTATTCGAAACAAAATTGTTAACAATCATAAACAAAATATATTTTTAACTTATAAATAATCTTAATTTTTTTTTTAATCTACTACAACAAATAATAAGTAACTATACATTGCTGACGTTATCACTATATAGACCCCCCGTCCCCTTTGTCATCAAAAATAAGCAAAATTAAGACTCCCCCCGTCCCCCCTTCAGTGCTTACATAATACTTGAACGATCCCCAAGGTGTCCCAGACGAATATGTAGGTAACGTTTTAGAACAAAAATAAACATGAGTTTATTAACCTTAACAAACCGAAATTGTGAAGTATTCATTCAAACATATAACTACTTATACTTATATCGCATACGAAAAGGTACCTGAACATTTTACAGAGATTTTGAAATGTAGAACTTAATAAGAATAGAATAATTATAATACACGCGAGAGAAAGTGCTTTTCTTATTATTTTATGTGCAAGTATTGTACGTAATTGGCTAGATAATGGTGTACATGAACTCTAGTTATTTTTAAAATATGTTCAATTTAAAACAATAGACGAGCCAATTTATTTTGACTTTAGCGTTACCAATATGTCCGAAAGCCTATTAATTTATGCTTACTTAAATATTCACTGCAAAAAATGTTTATTAAATGTCGGTACCTAATGACTGATATTGTGCTTCGAAAATTTTATTGTAGTTGGCATAATTACAGTGCGGTAATGATGTCATGTAGGTGCCATCAGTGTGATGGATAGTTAAATGCTAATAAACGTTTTATTAACATCAATATTTAAATACATAAATATATCGAAAAAACCACATATACATATAATACTAATTGAACTAATTAACATCAAAAGCCTTATTCCTATAAGCCTGTTCGCGACGCCATTGGACAGTATTGGCCCTTTGCGACTGATGGTATTCTCTTCACATTAAGAAATTTTACTTTTGTTAAACATGCTCCATGTTAATAAATTTTGTATTCGGGTAATATTTCTAATGATTGAATAACATAAAATGAACAGAAAATCGTTCGTGATAAACACGAATAAAACTTGAATTTTGACAGTTGATATAAATTATTTTTGTTGGTTTGTTGGTTCGTTCGAATGAAAACGAAACATGTATTGTTTTCAAAATGAAACTCGATGTCGGCGTGCCCGTAGTGACGGAACCAAAAGTCGAGCACCAAAAATGTAATAGCTGTCACTGGATATGATTAATGCAATTAATCCCACAATAGCCACATCGCCCGGCCCGTACACCGCTGGCTCGACGAATTTGCATACGCTGAAATATACTGGAATTAGATATTACGAGAAAATATGTTAAATATACTTATTATCATTAGTTACTCAATGTCAAAAATAAGAAATAAATATTGTTGCGTTTAGCTTCGTATTAATTGCTTAAAGTTTTAAAATCCAATTTTACATCTGATATATCTATATGTATGTATATCTATATTCAACAATGCAATAACCTGACGTTTGTGTTCGAACAAAAATATTTTATTTCAAAATTTTTTTGACACCGCTGACATTTTTATATTCAGGAAATAGCTAACAAACATGCAGGTCATCGGATAACGGAAAATAAACCCAAATAAAGCGACAGTGTGCAGATTCTTAGGGGAGGTTAATTGTTTTACAAAAATAATCTATAAAAGCGCTGTCATAGTTATTTTAGAAAAAGTGTAAACATTTCTTTGTACAATAATTTATTTGATATAGGTACTTAACGTCCAAACTTATTAAAAATATTTCAGAGTTATGAATAAAATCTGAAACGTACAAAGTCAATACGAGAACGATGCTACTTTAACACGGCCACCGTTACAGCGATAGATCGGGTTCGTTCGGATAGGTTTTATAAATAACGTGTAGAATTTTTGTACATAGATTTATTACGTTCGGCTAGCGAAAATGGTGGGAGATTGTTTTTCAATTTAACTGGCGAGCTCCCGCTGTTTGACATGCCGCCTGGCGTGCGGTCCGCCGCGCTCGCCTCGCATCGGATTGGTACATGCTACGAGTACGTACCGCGCTTGTAACTATGTACTACTACACGCTAGGTATATACAATTGTAGGAATTATAATAAAATGGAATGAAAATTTTCGTGACATTTCGAACGTACCTACGTAAGCCAGTGGAAACAAAAATATTCAGGAGACTTGGACTTGGTTGTATCTAAAAAGCGGAATAAGTACACCTTAATCAATTTAATGCATTATCACAAAAGTTAATGTTAGTTCCTAAATTTGCACCAAACATTTAAGGCAGCAGATTGAATTTGGGCAAAGAAGTTTCATTGATCGAAGGCTATCACTGTGGTTTACCATACTGTCGAATGAACTGACGAACATTTCATGTATGAACTTTAACTTCTTAGATATATGAAACAGATACCTATAACGGTTTATGTTCTATAGTGGCAAACGATATGAGCCCAAAGTAAGCTGAGATCTGATTAGAATGAAGATGTAATCGTCGTTTCCAAGTACAATCTTCCTACACGCAATCAACTGTTCTCGCGTTGTAATTTACAATGGTGCGTGTAGTAGCGAAACGAGTCGTGCCGTCAGCGGCACCCAATCACTATGACTGACAGTTTCCACGAACTGGGTTTCAACATAGCCAATGTGTAATACGCCGAGGTCGCTAGAGCTTTCCTTACGGGGATTCTCGCTTTAAATAATATCTGGAGTGTAAAGCGCTAACTTAGAGCCCTGAATGTGTCCAATTGTTTGGTTTATTTGTGAGCGTGTTATAGTGACGATATATTTGGCATAGGTGTTGGCATGTCAAACTATCGTACAAAGTTTTTCGAATTGCATTTCTGACATTTGAGTGATCGATTTTATCACTTTTCGGGTTGTTCGTGTACTTTGTCTTGATAACTTGGCACAGATAATCCTAATGTCTTTTAATTTTTTTTAAAGATTTACAGTCTACTAGGATTTAGTACGCTTGACCAGAAAGTGTCTATTCCTTCCGCTGTTAAAGCACTACTTAGTGTAAATGAAATTTATTAAGAAACATGTTTATCTATTGTTTTTATATTATCAATTTATTTCGACATTGGTCCCGGCCGGATTTCGAATTAAGAACTCTCCAGAGCACTCACATTAAACCAGCACCGCGATATAGTTCTGTAAAATTTATATGAATATACTCAGTGTATTCATAAGTATATTAAAAGTAATGTTGAATAATGTATGAAACTAATATGTAGCGTGTGTAGAAGTGTTACATTTATACGAGTGTCACTCATAGAGTACGGCCAATGGGCGTCGGGTGCTAAAAATCAATACCCATCCCTTAATGAAATGTCACAGCTAAGTACCCACCGCTCGGTCGGATTAAAAGCCTTTATCACCGATCTTTAATCCAATCAACGGCTGCTACCCTGTTACCTCTCGAGGTACCGTGGTGAATAAAACAAAAGTTGTGATACTAAAAACCAGTGTTGCAAGATCTCATATATATTGAGATACAAAACACACTACGTGTTTCTCGTGCCTGGTCACCTCACGTGGAGGGTTTATTTCGAAGAGGGTTGGAAAAACAATCCTCAACTAATGCCCAAGCTTAATGGACTACAGTGGTCTGTGTGAAACTCGCGATTAATTAATACCTTGACCGAAAGGTTAGGCTACCATAATTATTACCTGCTCCAGTTGATTGCTAAAGTTGCTTTGTTTAAAATCAAAGTTTGTTTCCATGAAAAAGTTGAGTGAATTCTACAATAATGGAAACTACCATTTATTGGGTAGAGCATAGTGATATTTAACCTATGTAAAAATTGGTTTGTAGGTATTTATTTCACGTAGGTACGAATGAAATGAAAATCATTTTCACTTGTAGCTGAAATAAAACAATGTCTTTATAATGAAAATGATTATAAGTATCCATGCATTCAGGCGTATCTTAGGGATCGGTATATTGCCCTTCAATTTTTATCCTCATGGGAGGCCGTAGGTACTATCCCTCGAAATTGAACCCTCAGAAGGGGTGTTGATTGGTCCAGCTCTGAATTACAGAGGGCGAGATGACCACTCGCCCGTTGGGATTTGGGGAATTAACACAGCCTTTCGGAATTACACCCTGTTACCAGTGCCACATTTCATCACGTGCACGTACGAGTATTTAAGCTTAAATTTATTTAACCTTATGCATCTAAATTTAACATGTAGGAAGTTGCATAAACTTAATCTCTTAATTACATACAGTTTAACTGTTCCTAGATAGACAATTCTATTGAGTGAAAAGATCAAGTATAAGCAAAAAGCGTTATAGAAGTAGTAGAAGCTGTAGTTTCATTTAACCGACGAACAATTATCGCAAAAACGACACGAGAAAAATAATGATATCATATCAGAAAAGCGATCGATTAATTTCATTCGCCACGGCCGCCAACGGTATGAGACGGTGCCATTCCTCGTATCGAAAATTTTCGAATACCGCGCCGATATTTTATGACCCGTGAAATTGTTCCATTCAATGCATTCCTGCACACGGACGGACGATTTTTCCATTTTCACACCGACAATACAATTCTGTTTAGACGTTTCTTGTTAATGATCCCGTCGACGCTGTTCTCACACAAGGATTTCTGTTATTTTTTGACAATGCAGCCGCGAAATTGCGAGATTAAGTTAGGGACTTATAATCTGATTTTACTATTGTTAAACTTTATAATACATTTGTGTATATATATATGTAATTTAATTTCATTAAAAACGGAGTAGGTACTTAGTTGATTTGAAAAAAAAAAACTAAATAATGTGTATTACTTTTAACAAATAATAATAACCGTTTTCTGTATGAATGATTAACATAGTAACAATGAAACTTTAATACAACTGGATTTTAATTCAAATTTCGTATTTAAAATGTCCTGTTTTAATTATTATTTAATGAATAATTAGCTCTATCATCATCAATGCTGTTATGATTTGACTGTTGACATTCCCTTCTCATTGTGAGGAGTAAACAACTTTATGGAGGACTGTTGGGCGAGCAGATTTCATCATCATAGTTGCCTCTCCTATTGAAGGTACAGCGAGGTATATTACGAATGCCACATTTTAAAATATTCCGGCGCATGTTATTTTAAACTTGTTTGTAATGTATTTTTGGTTCCGGCTCCGTTTATAAATAAAGCTAATAAAAGCATATCTCGAATTACCTATATATAAATTCTCAAAGATCGGAAGACGGCAGTCGGATAGCTATGTGATTAATAGACCTAAATGTCACATGGCTTCACCGTCATCCACCGCACTTAAATATAACCGTAATAGCTTAGTGTTCCAAGATATACGAAAATAGGCGACTCTGGTCTCTCGGATAGCATCAACTCTCTTTTTATGTTTCAGAAGCAGCAGATAGACATGCTGGCGACCTGATGGTAGGTGCCCATGAACATACATTGATGTGACTACCTTTCCTACTTTACTATGATTACCATCATATACGAGAACGGAATACACCTTTAGAAATATACTTAGTGTTTAAAGGATTTTTTCCTGTCACGGGTTCTCACCCGCTGCTGTTTTGTGGCACAGCTTAGGAGAGGCAAATGATTGTTTCGTAAAAGCAGTTCAAAACTGTGATATATATATTTATAATTATTATTAATGTGTAACACTTTTTTATGTGAAGTACTATTTAGATAGATACTTACGTTTACATTAACAGAATTGTCTTAATAATATGATTTATGGTCTTGTTTGTGTTGCAAGCTTGTTTATGTTGCCTTGCGTGCCTAACTAGGAGTAAGCTAATTATAAGCCAGTAGCAAACTAGTTACGATGACCATGAACTCATCAAACCCCCGTCCGCGTAACTACCAAATATTTCATTTCGTAAGAAATACACACTCGATCGAACAGCTTAAAACAACATTTATCAAAATCCTCCACGCTACTCTCGATCTTAATTAAAAGCAATTCAGTCCGTAATGGCTTACAGAATTTCAAAATATAATTCGACTAATGTGTTGACTTATGCTCTGGTGGTTCATTGAGGCGGTAACAGGTTGACCTATATCCTTCAATCATTTGTGCGAGTGTATGTATCGTGGTGTTTGAAAAATTGCTTGCGAATGAAAAACTCCGGAGTTTCGGAGACAAAAGACGGGTGTAGGCGATTTGAATGCTAAGGCGATCATTAGTGTTCTATTGTCGAAAATGCCAGGGCGTTTTTACGTCTGCGATGCTCAACTTATTTACTGAGCAACTCACATTTGTACCTCATACATAAGCAGTTTTTGTTCTTTTTTCGTATACCTCCATTGCGAGATGTATTAAAAGCAGAGTCATTACCATAATTTTCCACACTTTACATAATTGCTACATTTATCTTCATTTGTATAATTATAAGGTTAACGACATTAGGTAGGTAACTTAAATTTGGTTTAATTACATTGGATATGGATATTCAAATATTTCAAATTATAAGTTAAATTTAATATTTTTGACTTGCGAGATCTGAATCTTAAAAGATAATAAGTAATATATTACAAAAGATTTATTACGCAAAAAACCTTATTCTAAGAACTGTAACTGAAATACTTGTTACTTTTTTATGTAACGGAAATAAGAACATGTAGTTTTTGCATAACATTATCAAGTCATTCCAAGATGCTATTATTCTTTCAAGCATTTCAAGCTAACTAAAGCTTTGTGTAAAACACATCCTCGCTTCCTTCGGACCGCGTGTTATCAGTGTAAGTATAGCTGATTTGCAGAATAGATTGAAGCTTTAGTGATATATCTGTATTTAAATTTAAGATGATAATTATAGGCGTGATGTTACGTTAAATCTAAGATAGGTACCTATTTTGGTTCGTGTTGTAATAGACAATATTTTTAAAATGTACGTCTATATATTCTGTCTGTATGTCAATGCTACGAACTCATCATTTTAATAAATATTTCTTAATGTTGTAATGAAAGCTGCTAGTTTACCTTTAAATTCTCGAAGGCGACATTTAATTTTTTTAATAACTAAAGCCCTTAGGTGTACATACTCGTACTTGGTTGAGGTCGAAATGCAAGAAATCTTGACCCTTATGACATTGACTTTTAAGGTACGTAAAGATAAGTATCTAGCATCACTCAAGTAAAACTTAATGACTGAAGTTGTTTGGTATTCGTTGATATTATTAAAAATAATTGTGTTCTGGCGATTTCGAGGGCTATGATATATGAGTGTCTCAGTTTTTCGTACAAATCACGCTCCACAATTAACAGAAGTTTAAAGAATATTTTGTCTAATTCTTCTAATTCGAATTAGTAATATAATATGAGTTACAGTTTTAACTAAGGCCAATCAATCTGTTGGAATTAAATTGTGGGTTTTAAATCGACCTAAAGTTCTTAACAATTATTAACCTTAACACCAACTGGTTCCTATTAAAGCTTAATAACACTCATAAAAAAATATTTATTTAAATTACCCTAGAGTTCACATCAACATAAGATCAACCAAGTCCAATGTTATTTAACTTGGCAGATCATCGGTGATCTGATCATGTACTGCGATTACAAGCGTATTTTGCATATCAATTAAAGGGTAGTTTTGTAATACAAAATGATATATCTACATATATTTGAGAATCGCTGTCAACAGTCTAACACGGTCTGGTCGGGGTAGTTGGCAGCAAGCAGTAACTGACCTACAAAAGACACGTGACTTGCAGAACTATTACCACCAGACCACCTATCGGCGCCATAAATTACCCCGAGCGGCAAAGATTGTAACAATATAAACAGTAGTTGCCAAAAATTCGCCAAGAAAGGGTTTATTGTTATTCTGTCGAACAATAAACTGTAATTGTTACTGTTTACAGTGACAAATTGGCAGTTGTTTTCATATTCTCAACTCTTTGAATTGTGAATTGTTCGATAGATTACATTTCTTCTTGATCATTAGGTTTCCATTAAGATATCAAATTAGAACATCAAGAATTTTTACTCTTGTGTTGTATTAATTACTAGGTTATGAGTGTAATAATTTCTTGTCTTGCGTTACTATAGGTCAATCTAAATACATACATACCTACTTATTTTAGTTGATTAGTATTTTAATAAAAGATTACATATGTAGGTTGGTTATATACTTACGTATTCACAGTACATGAGCGAGCTTCAAAATGTATGTATCAAAGTTCAATTCTATTAATTAAGAATATGTAGTTCATATTCTTACATTAGACTCTTAATTCTCTTTTGACTATACTTCGATTGCCTTCTACATAATATACATCTATAAATATATGTCATAATTTTATGTGAAATTAGTAAGCCAGTAGAAGTTTCAGTGCAATAATTTGTTCAGAGCATTACACAAATATATATATCTCGAATCCAATTTCCTTTAACGATATATTATTCTCATTGCGGTTTAAAAATAGGACCCATATGGCTCGGTCCGTTAGTTACTCTTCTATACAACCCCTGGCACCCTGCATGACGCGGCAAAAGCGTGGAACAACCCTTGTACTATAGACGTCAATATATAATTACTGCTGATACATACGAGGTAGTAATTGGTGTGAGAATGGTGCTCTAGAACTATCAATAATAGTTTCAAACTAAAATAGTGCAAAATAATAGAAAAATGGAAGTTGCTGAATATAGGTATATTTCGCACTCAAATGTGTTAACGCAGAGAAATCATTACGATTAGGTTAAGTCAGGCTGATCTCTACAAATAAATAAAATTGGAGTGTCTGTTTGTAATATGAAAATAAGCGCTTATTACTAAATGCATATGTACGTATGCACAGTACATATACCAAAATAATATTTCTTACAATTTTTGTCTGTTTGTCTGTTTGTTTGTTCCAGCTAATCTCTGGAACAGCTGGACAAATTTTGATTGGACTTTTACTGGCAGATAACGCGTGTAATAAGAAATAACTTAGGCTACTTTTATTTCAGAATTAGGTATATAAAATGACGCGGACGAAGTCGCGGGCACAGCTAGTTTAAAATAGTTTTCGTTTGACATCAATACTTGTTAATTTTAGATAGACGCTCGCAGAACGTTCTAGATTACGGAAAGCAGTGTATTTTTATTGACAGATGATACCTACTGTCAATTCACACTCGTGAGGCGATACAAGTGAATTGTAAGAACATACATACATTTATTGACAACTAAATGATACTTGTCAATAGTTGAATTGAAGGTAAATGCGGTGAATATTCAACATAGCTTTTGTTGGGATTGCCCACTTGTAGTATCGAATTTGTAGGATAATTGTTGCCAATTTTATAGTTCGTTATTTACAGATTGTTGTTCCTAAATAGCTAATCAAGT
Organism: Agara michaeli; assembly: GCA_018245675.1. Lineage (NCBI taxonomy): Eukaryota > Metazoa > Arthropoda > Insecta > Lepidoptera > Hesperiidae > Agara > Agara michaeli. The sequence continues at coordinate 13,881 of DWDX01000736.1, read as the reverse complement.
GTGTTGTCAAATTCCACGATACCATTCACAGCAATAAATATTTATGGTGTGACTAATTATTTACTTTGTTTAATTAGCTCAATAAATTCGTATAGTTAGTAGTGATTCTTATTTCTGCTTTAGTCATCTGTTTGAAATGAGTGATAGCTTACTATCACTAAGAGCTAATTTGCAATAAGTATGCCAGCAGTTATATTAGGCTGTTTAAAAGGCGCTTCTGTGAGTTCTATGGTAGAAACATACACGAATATTGGTTCAAGAAGTTCTGTCGTATGGTATGTGAATGTGCTGGCTTAACCACTAATATCTTACTATTGTCTATTTTAATGGTGTAAGTCTTTTAAAGTAGTCAGTACCTACTAACATTTTAATCAATTTCCTAATTATGTTTTGTAAAATTAATATAGCTGAGTTAGAATTTAGATGAAGTTTACGTTCTGCAGTAGGCATTCATCAGCGAGTGTTTGTTCGTTTGCTATTTGCATAAGAAAAAAATTAGCATCTCAGCGAATTACCACATCGCTACAAATCAAACTAGTAAGTCATATGGATGGATAGCATTGATTACTACGTGAACAAAGTTGGCCAGTTAGACTAGGGTTACAGATACAGAGCTGATGTGCAACAAAGCAATACACAGCGGATACACAGTGCACAGCGTCGCAGTGCAGCGTGCAGTGTCCGTGATTAATGGCACGGAGTCCGCGACGGGCGCCACCGACCGCTGCGGGCGTGCGCGGCCAAAGAGAGCGCACTCCAGTACAATCTAAATTAAATTTAAAAATAAATTCAATAACACAAACTGTACTGTAATTGTTAGTGTCTTATATCAGGACTGATTCATCTATTATAACAGCATCGGCAATCATATAAGTTTGAGTTAAATCATTAATACCTACTTACCTAGCATGTTGATGGTGGTTTTGTAATGCTCATGTATTTTAAACAAAAGTCCATAATCCGCAGTAATTATGATAATATGTAATTGTGCAGTCGAATTTCATTCCAGAGTGCGGTAAATGTAAAAGACCTTCTGAACTCTTATTCTTTGGTCATAGTAAATCGGTTTCCCAGGACTTGATTAAAAGTTTGCTGTGTTGTGTTGCAATGGGAATTCGATATTCGAACTGCAAAATTATGAGGTTCACAATAGAACTGTAACATTTCACCACCGCAAAGTTGTACTTAGATATTTACTAAATACTAAATCTTACAGTTATAATAATAGGTATAGACCAATAGGGAAATTTTCATCATTAAGAGGCTTCGGTCTTAATGTAAGTAATAGTTACTTGCAGAAGTTAATGAAAATGATTATCGCTCAGAGTTTTCCCTATTGCCTATACTAAAATAGAGCCTGGGAATGCTGAAAACTCTTTTTGAATGTCAGAATATTGTGCCAATATCTAGGGGCGATTTAAAACATAGAAGGCATGTTAATGGACAAAAATTATACATTTCGGGAAAAAATTCACTTAACAATTTGAATTCTGTAACCTTCTGTTTATTATTCAGTAACAAATTCAGAACATCTTGAGAAAAAGTGAACGATGACTCATCCATAAATGGTTATTTGGCATCGAACCAAATTTCGCTGGCTTCGTTCATACGAAACTCTGTTTTATACATATAAGTTCCTATGTATATATACATATCTTCTGAAATCACACAAACAAAATCAGCATTAAAATTATTAAACAATTACCAACTTGATAAATTTATTTACGTATATAAGCATACAATTTACTTACCTATGTTATACATACATAGCTTTATAGCGTCCTAGAGTTTTAAAAATCGAGATATATGCATATTACAAAGCATTTGTAATGTTACATTACATTGAAGGAGGAAATAAGGCATAATAATATATTGTAACCACTTTGTTCAATGGAAAATCCGATGTATTCTCGCAGAAAATTGTATTAGGTATGTTATTATGTACACTGATTCATATTATTTACTAAGAAAACTACATGTTGGTTATAGTAACATTTGATAGTCATAACTTGACATATTATGAAGATGGATTGCTCTATCAGGGTTTACAGTAATGTCATTTGAGTGTAATTATTACAATTTATTTGTTCTTAATATCAAAGTTTTTCATTTTTATGTACTAATGCCTAACTACGTATTATGAGTGAAGAGTTTGTAATAATTTGTTTCACAAGAAAAAATTCAATAGGTAAGTATCGTCTGTCAAACTCGGAATAGTTTCTACAAAATATGCATTTTTCTACCTATAGTTAATACTCACTTACTTAATTAATTATTATAGGAAGAGGTGCTTTATAATAAATGCAAGAGTTATGTTGTAATAACATTTTCGTTATATACCTAAATAATATCTCTGTTATGTATATTAAGTCGGCTTGTAGCGGTAGAGTTATGTAATACGAGATACAACAAAAAAGATTTGTTCTTAAAAATTTGTTACGCCTCGCATCAAACTTATTTAAAATCGCATAAGGTATCATTTTTAATTAATACTCTAAAGGAGCTTTCTAAGGAATCGTCGTAACATTTCAAACGTAAACGGCATGAATAATAGTTTTAAAAGTATTTGAATAAGCAGTTCATTAATTATGTGCCAGGGGTATAATAGTAATTTTTGACGGGACCCTTCCTGCTTTCAATGTGCTGTGCACGGTTACACAATATTCCTGGACTGGAGTCCATTTTGGAATCCTTCGATATAATAACGACGTACGATATCGCGGAGTATTTCTTTATGAACCGTTTGGGATGTTTTCAATATTTTTTAAATCTTATATCTTACATTTAAAAATGGTAAATATTATTTTTATATTACAGATTAAAAATGACTTTAGGAACTAGGTAGATGAAAATAAACTGTAGTGATCAATACTTAAGTTTATTGAGACGATAGGTAATATTATAATAGCTAATGAATAAGATAGAAATATTTCAAACTTCGACTTAAATAAAAGCTAACATAACTAAAACCTAAAATAGTAAAAAAATGCCAAAAACGGAAAACTTTAATCTAACATCAAATTAAAAATTTATATTAATTAACTGTTTATTGTCATTGATTCCACTCATTTTAATCTGCGTAACTTTAAAACGAACAACATGAGAATAGGGGTCAGGTTGGATTTTTTTAATCCATCACAGGTCGTTAGTTTTGGCACAGATGCAGGGCTAAGCACCTCGCCGTGTCAAGGAGTGCTTAAGCAGCAAACTAAGTTACAAGGCGGTAGGGTCGCACATATGATTAATAGACAACTACAATCACAGAGTACACATCAAATAGAAATGCCTTGCATAATTTGAGAGTGTTAACCGGTTGCCAACAATAGTTGCAAACGAAAAAAAAAATCATCGTCAAGATCAATCATGCAATTTAATAATAATAATAATAACAATATGTAAAAGTATTAATAATAATATATACATTTGTCTAAAGTCTTATAAATTATACATTTAAATACAATGGTTCACTTTTCATGTTGTTTTACTTTGAGCTCTATAAGATTGAACTTGATGTGTTCTTGGCATGGGCGGTCTTTTCAAAATGGGTAAAACATGACGATCTCGAGCAAAAATGAAAACTATATAAAATACACTGCGACAATTTGTTATTTTTTACTTATATGTATAACAGGTCCATCAACATTGATAAAAGGGGCTAAAGTACTACTCTGAGGTCAATCAGTATTAGGGTATAAAGGCTTTATGAATAGATTTGAAGAACAACAAGGAACACTTGCTGCAGAAATACCTAAATGCTGCAACAGTCGAACTGCTTACAACAGATTCTGCTTTCAGTAGGACAGCAATTTTTATGCGACTGAATCAAAATACCATACCAAGATACTTTTCTATTCGATTAGTGATTACAACGTGCAGTGTAGCTAATCATCCGTAATAGTGCCAAAGGGTTACATAGGATAACTGTATCCAGGAGTGTCCAATGTCCTCCGCTTAGATAAATTAGTTATGTGCTTAAGTTGTTACTGGATAAGCCGAGATATGAAATTTCCTTTAGTACCTACCTACGGCTTAAACAAACTTACCTGACATTTGAAGAATCCTTACATATATCCTTATGCTCTATCTCAGAGGTTTATTTAGTGTTTCAGTAGAAATTTAAAAGTAGTATTGTTTAGTGTATTAGGTACAGTACAAGTGGTTTTGTGTAATATCGTTACCGGTTGCTACTTAGCAACAATTGATCTCATTATTGAATTTTATAGTAACTTTCTAGTACTTCTCAGTAGGCACCAACTAGATACTTGCAATTTACTATAAAGCAAAAAAAACTAAAACAAAATTAAATTAAGTAATTGTTTATTAAGCTTATGATTTCTGTTATCATATTTTTTTTTCTCACACGAATAGTATATATGAGATAAAAGTTAAAATATAAAAACTACAAGGTTCAAGTCGATATGAATAACATTAACATTTTATTGGAGCGTAGGATTATAAATATGCTCGTTCAATATTACTCATAAATTTCAAGACCTTAAGATAAGGAACCAATTTCATGTTACCTGAAAGCTGAAAGGGCGCACGGTCGGGCCAATTATGAAAATAGCGCACCTGTGCTTGTCAAACACGCCCGCGCTTGTCGGCCGGCCTGCACTGGTCATTAATCTCCTTACTCCTTATACATTCCTGGTAGGTACCCTACGCCCTTTCTGCGATATTAAAATTGTTCCTGCAACTACAAATATTCATAATAAAAACATTATTTGTAATAATAATAGCAAGAAAAAAGGCTTATTTTAAATATGAATTTATTTGCCGTAGAAAAATGTTCATAATGTATCATTACTTAGTACCCGCAACGCCATCTATTGTTGAGCGGCATGTAATGAATACAGTAATAGTAAACTTGTTTTAAAACATTACTTTAATATTTCAACAATAAGTAATCAGCGCCATCTGTTGCCGAATAGAAAGAAAAGTAGTTCAGAATATTAATGAAAGAACGAATAAAAATGCAAAGGGACTCTACATACCTACTTTTGAGGGTTTAATGTAGCATCGTATAAAATTCATTGTTTAATTTAGATATATACAGGTTGTTAAGCTTGCCAAAGTATTTAGACTTTGATATTCCTAGTTAATAAAACAATATTTAATTGTAAAATGAAGTATTAGGAGTATTTGCAATGAAGTTATGAGTATGATTTATATTATATTACTCAGTGTTATATTTGCAAGGCAGGCTTTGCTTAATAGGTAAATTCTAAACACACGAAGTTCTTACACAGATAGTTATGTAATAAGACATTGAATTCTATTCTCCATATACGCCTGTAGTTCTGTTAATGTATATTGTTTTATTTGCATCAAATCTTTAATTCGTTTATGGATTAATCATAGAGATATTTTTGTTTTCTTTATAATGTAATTAATTTCATATATATAAACGTAATGTCCATAGACGATTAATTAAAACTTAACAATGCATCATTTATAATTTTTCTTTCTATTCTTGTGAGATTTTTGCGGTTCGTGTTTATTTAATTAAATTTATGACCTACGTTTATTTCTTGCGTGTATAGTAAAATACTTTGCATTAGCTTCAGATGTATGCATTAAGGGGATAAGGCCTGGGAAAATCAAAACAAATTTATTCGAAAATTCTTTATTTAATAATAAAAAAGTACATGTAAAAATAAATGCAGACAAGTGAATTAGGATTTGATACAACCCAACGTATTTCTTGGGTATAGCAACCAATTTGTCGTATTTTATATAGAAGTTAGCGCAATCCACGGATTGCAGTAATTTTTAATTACTACTTTGGAGCTATACATACTATAGTCAGTACATAACTACATATAATATACTAACAATAAACGAAGATTCTGAGAAATAAATATCTTTGATGTAACTAGTGTTTCAGTTTTTGTTAATTAACAAGTTACTAGTGCTAGAAGCATATCAGAACAAAAGAACAATAGTATTGAAATTAATTGCACCTAATGATGACGCATAGGTAAAATTAGGTGAAAATGAATTCCTGACAAAATTATTTTGGTATGACAGTATCAATTAAGCATGTGACAATCTTGCATAACATCAAATACCTATGCTACAACCGTGCGATAAGTAAGCCTCGAAAAAATATTTAGTTAGTATCTACTTCAAAACTTATGATTAGGACGACGTAAAAAGTGAGGTCGGAAAAATGTCAGTACCTATGAAATAAATACAGCACCTATTTTATATGCTATAAGTTCATTATGAATGTCGATAAAATGGAAGAGAAATAAAGCTACAGTACGTAAAATATAGTCGTCTTATGAGGTTTATGGGCCCATTGCCCAGCAATCCCAGTGCCGATTCCTACTTCTCACATCTAAGAAAACATGGAGAACTGTAAAGTGTGAAGGTTCTCCTACTATGTACGTTTTCCTTTACCATTATATTTAATAGTTAAAAACAAGAGTACTGTATTGTATAATTCATCAATGTTATCGTTAGGATAATAACACACTGGCTCTATACTGCGTCGTTTGCCATTTTGCAGGAAGCGCTAAGTCCCATCACGCACTCAATTCACTGCATTGTTTATATAAAACATTTAATTATTTAATTATTATACATATCAACTGTAAATAGAATCAATCAACATTGAATACAAATATGAGATCGGAATTTTGATGAGGACATACTATGTATAATGTAGATTTGACCTTCGATTTAATTTTATCTTCTGGTCTTTGTTAGGTAAGTAATACAAATAAAATAAGTAAATAAATAGATGAAATAAAACAAATTAATATTAAAAATATCTGAATGTAAATCTACAAGACTTTAAAAAAAAATATATAATTACCAATTTTATCTGTGCATTTGAGAATATTGCATAAAAAATGAAACCATATACATGAGATTTGATTGACGATAATTTATAAAAATAGTCATGAATCTGTAAGACTTGAATCAGAATATTTTGATTATTTTATTAAGACAGATTTATAGACTAGACCTACAAATACATATTTTAGTAAATTGCCTAATATGTATTATGTTCTATGCGTTTCGTTGAAATTTAATTAATAATAAAACAATTATTTGCGACTAATAAACTTGTAATATACTTGTGTATTGTGTAAGATTTTCCTATTTCTGTCCAATAGGTCTATGTTTATCGTCTAGATTATGTCACTCCACGTTCGACATAAACTTGGTACGTGACTGTACACGCAAAAAATGTTAAAATATAGAACCCTGACAAATTTATCGAGGTCAGTGATATTATCTGCAAATAAAGTATAATTTTACTTTTATGATAACGTCGCTATAAAGGTAATTTAATTTCTTGTTTCCTACTTATTTATAATGACTAGTGCAAGAAATTAGTTATGTTATAACTCATTGCGGGTAAATTTTTAAATATAAACGACATGAATTTTGAAATCAAACTGTGTGTAATATAAATTGTGTGTAACAGATATAACACTTTAAGAATTCAAAGTTTTCGTGAAACAAAAAGTACAATGTAATCTTTGCTCAAAATCCAGAGAACATTTTCATTGCTGACGTCATTTAAATTGAGCCATAAAGTGTATCATGAATTTTGAAGTAGTTTATTAAACATAAAAAAATATACATAATTAAGACTTATATAATAATTTCAATTATTCTGGTAGTGTTCTGTTCACCAATGTCTTCAAGTCGTTGCAGTGCATGCACCACACAAACCTCTCTAGAACCGAATTTGTCGCCTCACTTCAAACAAATTCGGATCTACAGGGTAGATGTAGGGCACTAATTTTGATGCCGATGGCACCAAATTATTTCTTTTTTTCTCTTCTTTTTTCACAAAACCTGGAAATCTCACTCAAAAGTAAGAGATTTTATATTAAAGTGAGAGAATTTAATACTCTTGTGACTCATATGCTTATCATTAATTACAATCACTGATTTGGTAGGTATTCATTTTCGTTCAAAATTGTAGCGCTATTGATGACCAAACCGATCGTTAAAATATTTTTCTTTACAACGAAATATAATTGATACATGAAAGGTTATAAGTGAAGTAACACCTGCTGTAAGTGAAGTAATATTTTTCTTGAATTATAATTTTGGAAGATTTATACTTCATAACGAGTATTTATGACTGCTTTTGAATATTTGTGTTTAAATTTTGCAATAATGTATTCATTCAAAAAAACTTCCTATTGTCTTTGGATAAAAAATAGTAAACGTTAAAAGATTTTCAAAAGAATTACACGAATTTGTCCAAATTATAAGTGCAGTTTCAGTAAAATAGTATGGGAAAAAGTACACAATTGTGTGAACAAATAATAATATTAGTAAGACGAATAGAAAATATTAATAGGCTAATTAATTAAAACTAATACAATCAAGGTAGACTTCTCTGCCGCTCACATCAGTAGAGACGCGTGCACGCCCACACCATCTGAAATAAGTAGGAAATTGTCAAGTGAAAAATTAACAAGTTATGAATCATTCATTATTAATTTAAAACACATGTTCTAAGACACATCGATCACAATTAAAACTAGCGACGTCAAGTTTTGGTAGAATTTTATCGATTACAAACACGTCTGAGCACGATACAAGAGCGTCAGGAGCACAATGAATTTATTAAAGCGTGTAACTAGTCACGGTAGCGTCACCGACGTAATCGATCATCGTAATTGTAGTGGGCTATCTTTAGGCCGGCCGTTGAACAAACATTTGAGACAAGAGACGACGGCACTGTTTGAATAGCGTTGATGTACAACGATAAATAATTCCCATATCATGAACGTATCAGACTCACACGGCTAAGATGTGATATTCAAAAGGAAAGTTGCATAAAAAAAAATTCACTGTTAAATTTAGACAAGCGAACGTTGAACGGAAGGTAATCGTCCGTAACAAGTACGCGTTTTAGAACGGACGTGCTAATCAGAATTCAACAAAGCACGTTACGTACTTAGATACGCAGTAATAAATGACATTTCGCATGTGTTGCATCACTTTGAGTCACAAACTGTTTTTCGAAAAATCAATAGGAAGAAACCAGAATAAGAGTCTGTTAATTTGTTTAAATTTTTCGAACTTACCCACTTTAAGTAGGAGGCAATAGATAATTTTGTAGAATTAAAGATCACACTAATGAGTTCCGAAATCATTATGGCCGTCTGAGATATCTACTGGTCCGCTGAACGCTTGCGATCGATAACCACGTTGTCTGCCAGAATCGCGTATTCTGTAATTACGATTGTTATCTAACACTATTCAAATTGCTTTGATACTTTTAGATACGGATCATATGAATAACGTAGTAAAAAAATTAAACTAACTAGTTTTTGCGGTAGCTTAATCGAAAAACCCGGCGCGTCAGTAATTCTGTGCCGGTCGCGAATTCATCGGTTGATTCGCCAACGCCAACCTTGGGGCAACGAGGCCGGCATCCGGCGCGGCGCGGCGGCGCTAGCAACTGGGTCAGGGGACGCGCATGCGTGCTCCGGACACGGGCAATGAGCCCGCCCCCGGCCCGGGACCGAATGAATGGCTCGGACCCCCACTTTATTACATCCATTCTAACCTGACCTCCCCTTCTCATCCACCTATTATGACTCCCCTCGCCAAAATGTTTAATTCCTAAAGCTTGTGACTTATACGAAGCTCTCGTGTATCTGGCATAATGAGCAGCTGTTGGATGAATTTGTTGAGCGGTCGGGCCACTGGTTGCCAAACTCAGTCTAGGCTTGATTAGATCCATTGTCGACGCAGACATTTTCAATTATACCTACATATATGGTATAAGTAACGTTAAAATTTATTTTTGAGTGACTGACTCCATTGGAACTATTAAGTAATAAAAACATTAAACACATTAATCAATTAATTATTGTGTATTATATGATTAATATATTTTAATAGGATTGTTACATCATACCTTACGGTGTATCATATTATTATTAAAATATATTTCTTTAAATTAAAAGAATTAAGGACTATTTTACAAATGATCGTTGTCCGATTCAATCCATTTCCGTATAACAAGATTAAATTTATTTATTGGCTTCTAAATATTTATACAGCACCGAAATAATGTAGGTAATTTATGATACTGGTTTTATTAGAGCAATGCTGTTAAAGCCTTGCAAAATTACGTATCGGATAAACAGTAAGAATAAGAAGAAAATGAGAAGATTTTCTTCCAACAACATTGGCTGTCATTATCATAAATTTCCTCGGTTGTAAAACGTAACGTCATAAGAACATTTTCACCCGAGAAACTTGCAATGTATACCTACTTTTGACAAATAATTTAGCTTCACGGACAATTAGGCGTATTATTTTACTTCTCTACAAATTGACATATAGAGTATAATGGAAAATTAGGAACACAAAAACATTGTGAGCGCAAACTTACCTAAAGTTGTTGGCACCGATGATATAAAAAACACGAGAATGGAAATAAATGTGCCGTACAAACCATTGCTTAGACTGACGAACCAAATACACAGCACATGATATAAAACTATACAAAGGAACATCGATTAATAAAGTGCGGTATCACAACCGAAAACTGAAGTGATCACAACGAGAGTCGATCTCTGTCTGATGAGCTTCCACAATGCGACCAACATGAAACTATTGGTGATGAAAACTATTAGCGAGCTACTAATTGTACGGCAGCCTACATAGCGGCGGTAATTGGCCCATTTACACGTTTTGTTAGTTCGCTCTGCATAATTGCCTCTGTTTATACGGTATGATACGAATTTGCCAGCCACGAGCCGAATACAATTTTAACAACTTGTTCCTACTGTTTTCGTTGCAACACCCAACCTAATGAAGGTAAAGTGCTAACGAGGGAATTGGCTTACGTTTGAGTTTCGATTACTTTGAAATTTTCATGGGTAATCAAGAAAATGGATGGATATAATTTTTAAACATATATATATATACATTTGGAAAGGTTTAGTATTGAGTAGATATTGGTATGTATTTTATATGTAATTTAATTTATCGTTTCGTACATCGATTACCAAGTTTTAAAAAAATGTACTCCGCGTTCTTTAAAGTCTACGAGAAACAAAACAGTGTCATCATAATGTAGTCTTTAAAACCGTGAATTAGAATCATTGAAGCTATGTCTCTTACGCTAGTACTCATGACTGGCACAGGTACATGCTCGTATGTAGGAGCAATTTGCATTTCTGTTTGTTGAACCAGTACGAGACAATGGGAATCACTTAGATCATATACTACAGTTGCTCAACGGTGACGAACAAAGCGATAGGTAGCATTCAAATTAGATCTATGAAATTTAATAATCGACTGAGCAAGCGGAAGGTGTTTCTAGCTTGTGATTAATTATTATTAATGCATGTATTTTACATAATACTATCGTCACATGACATTCCTGCTTGTTAAACACAAGATTAAAATATTCGGCGTATTAATTTTAAAATTTCGGCGATGTACACAATATGTTATCATAACTGGCAAGCATGATTTTCTTTTAAGATCAGTTGAATGACAATTTTAGTATATTTACGATTTATCACAATTTCTGCAACGCATTGGTAAAAAAATTTTCATGTTGAAATTTGGTAGCGATATACTGGTAATACAATTATTATGCAATTTAAACACCGAGTAAAAGCAGTTGTAAGAATTTACCTATCATCAATATCATCAACGTCAGCCAATTTTTCAACGCTGCCCAAGTACAGGTTCTTAGATTTCACAGGCTTTGAAGAACTTTACGGTTACTAATCGAATCTCAGAGTGCGTATATTCCTTATAATGAAATATATTATTTATATGTATCCATTTAATAGGTATTGTATACGCCATAATTACGTATCAATTGGTAAACAAGAAAGAACACACGATAAATTCCTTAAGAGAGGAAGCAATAATATTAACACGATGAGTAACGTTTACAAAAGAATCATCGACGAACCGAAAGTCGAGCTGCTAAAAGCACCATTCTAGAAAGTTCATTCCGAACAATTATCAGGGTTTCATTGTTAAATACTTTAATGTACCGAACATAGCGGGCTTTGTCTATACTCCACGCTTTTATGCGCTTTATGGTATCCCATTTGTACTGTTGAAACATCTTTTTAAAGGTTACAATACTCGACGTAGTAAGTGGAGATTTTATTTTTAGAAATCTGTTCTGTACAATATCGTCTTTCGTCCCATTATAGGAACGATCCAATTAGTGTAATATTTTTTTTTGTTTTAGTCGAAAATTTTATCATAAAAATGTATTATTCACAGTATTTCTTAGTAAATTGTCGATGGGCTATTTGCGATCGAATTTAAGTGTTGCATTCAAATATGAATATTAGATAGGTAGATATGAATAGTTAAGATTTAATTTAAAATATTATATGACTTCACATCTTAGTGGATACGCTAAGCGTTTTCTTTATAGTTATACATATTTTCCGGATGTCCAACTATTTTAGATATATAAATAGTAATAAAGAAATGACTCATATATTTGGTAGCTATGGGAATTAACTAATAAACCGCTATGTATTACTTACCATTACCGGACGTCCTCGCCGGTCGTGCGCTTCGTGTAGAAATTTCATGGCGGCATCTGAAATATTTTCACACGTATCATAAATATTTATAAGAAAATGTTGCGTGACCGGATAAAAGTAGCTACTATCTATATTAATTTATTAATGTTGGTAGCTTCCAGTGATGGAAACCGACCTTGTTCATCCTGCTCGATCGCGCCAAACTGGCATTGACTTGACAGTCCCGCCAAACATGGCTGCCATTCGTGTGGGAAGCGGAAATACACGAATTACTACGAGCCAGAAAGGATGGAACAATCTGAGCGCGTGTGCAAAAACGAGACGGGCGACAGGTCCTGCAACGGCCAGCGTTTAGACAGAGATAAAGATACAGAGCTTGACAGGCGAGCGAGAGGATAGGAATCTCATCTAAACGGTTTTTAGGGTGGAGCTGTCTGGACTCTCGATTCGGCGCGGCGCGCAGATGGTAACAAAAAGGGACCAGTCGGGACTGAAATTTGGGAATAAATTGAACGACATTTTTGCCACATTACTACGAAGCCCTTTCGGCGTTGTAAAGAGGCACGTTATAACTTTCACTTTGACATAATTGAAATTTAAATTGTACTTGTCGTTTCTTGTACCTATTATTACATGTGATTCATATTTTTTATTATTAAATACTGAAGCACCTCGCATCAATTATTGAAGACCACGAAGCATCTGAGGATTTGCACTCAAATAACCATGTCAATGGTTGTATGACTAATCGCAATTATAAATCTAGTCGAATGATAGTTTCGTAGAGTTATTTTTATTCTAACAAAACGCGTTTCGCATAACGGAATTATACATATTCAAGTCACGGGGTCAGTGACTCAGGATTTATTATACGCTTCCGGGCGTTTTATTGAAGTTCATATTTTCACCAAAACGTGTTTACGTCATATTTAATTTAGTTACTACATTGGTTCCAGCTTTTTCTGTAGATATGTTTTGTTGCGTCAGAATATTGCTCGAAGAGAACACAATGCTTTCAATCATCGACTAACAAATTACAGACTAGATAAACATTTTGGTTATATTTCTTTTTATAACAAATCAAGAGACACGAGAATGTTATAGGTATTGTAGGCAATTATTTACCTACAGGAAAGAAATTTTTTTTAGGTATATAACTACATTTTAAAGTTAAGTACTGAAATTTGAGCCACAGTGAAGATAACCGATTATCAAGCTAACCCAATTAATCCCTAAATTTGCTTTATAATATGATATCTTAAAGATAAAAGATTAAAGCAACGGAAGCTGCCATATCAAGTGTTTGCATTCACTTTATAATATCGTATCAAGTAGATTAAGTCTCCATTTGTTTGTCATC
>DWDX01000735.1:0-23345 GCA_018245675.1 Agara michaeli | reverse complement strand
GCGCCTACATCCATCAACAATCGCATTGTATATCTGCTTCGTCATTCTTTCATCATCCATTCTTTCCACATGTCCGAACCAGCGGAGTATTCCCTTTCTCACTTTAATATAATAAAATTTAATACATATAACTGAGAAACAAAAATTGTGTTCATACCTACTTTATATCATAACAGGTATAGAATGAGTTTACACGCCAACCTTAAATATGGCTTAAAGAAAACATCACGTGAGCATAATAATATTTTACATTAAACATTCCGTTTGAAACGGTAAATTATAACCCGTCGGGGTAAATTTACACCGTTGATATATTCCAGGGAGGAATTGTTCCATGTCGAGGGTAAAACATAATGTCACTTTTGTAGCATCGTAACTAACATTGCCTTTATGATTTAAATACACAATATGTAACGTAGGTATAGCTGTAATTAAAAAGGGCATGTCATGACATAAATTGAACTATTAGCTACAGAGGACAAACATGTCCTCATCGCCACGCCACAAAAAGGTTCAGTAGACAATTTAAAAATAAATAAAGGGGAGGAAGCTGTAATCAAAGCACTTCCACGTCGCATGGATGGTCAATCAATTAAATGGTTCCTGAGCGCGTACATCAAAAGGCCACGTGCAATATTGACCAGAGGCGTTAAAATGGTCTTTATAGCAAAGCTTTACAGTTTATTTTTATGTGTGAAGTTGTTCAGGGCATGGTCAGAAGCGCTCGGCCGTTGTCCGGATCGAACACGGTATTCGCAACGAGTAATGTGCCTGGAAATAACAAAAGGTTAAGAACCTTATGTTTTATAATCACTTTATATAGAATTATGGTACAATAATAACTTACACATTATAGGCACATTCAAATATATTTTCATATACATAATTCTATGCAATAGGTACTAGCTGTGTTTGCAAATTATACGAATATAATAATACGTATAAATGAACAATATCTTAACTTTTATCATTTATCCTATATGTTACACCGCTGTTTACATTTAAAAAAAATATGTTTTTATGCGATATGAGCGCAGCACCACCTTTTGGTACCATTGAGTTGTCGTGGCAAAAACCGTGAAAATACGCTTTTTTACAATCATGTCTAAGTAATATACGTAATTCGCTGTAGAGTTAATAGCGTCTTCCAGTTGTACTGCGTGGACGGGTTACTACAAATTAATACATAGTTACAAAGGATTTTAGGAAAGAAATATGAAACCGCTGAAAGTTACGAGCTTAAAATATCCTATTCATGCCAAGGTTGCATGATGTATGTAAATCAATGGAATCGTTACTGTTGTGAATGAAGATAAATGTGACGGCATAGTATTTTAAAAAATGATTTGCAGTGTGTTTACACGTCTTGAGTGCGATTAAATTTATTGCATCACCGCTTTAATCGTCCGAAATAAATATGTACGTATTATGTCATTCTGCATCTCGAATTTCATGTCATGTCACACTGTCGGTCCATTGTTGCTGAGAACAATCACCGATCTTCAACTTGTTATTGACATCGTTCCCCGATCTTATTCTGAATAGTCGGTGACACAAATCGTGACATACTGACACTGATTCGCGCTAGGTGAGGCTGCCAACTTTCCGAAGTGTCAGCGAAGGACATCGTTTTGAAAGTTAAATGTTTTTGTATCACCTATTAGGCGAATCGAGTTGTTTTAAAAAAGCTTGACCATTACATCTATCTCTTTCAACCAACTAAAAGTTGGACAAGTCAAGTACCTACATGGCTTTTTATGTTTTATCTTTCAAGCAATTTTTACGAAAAATCCAAATTTTATTCGTCAAATTTGTGTTCTTATTGCCGATTAATTATAAAATTATAATATCCATCAAATAGAAAAAGCGTATCAATAAAATATTAACAAATTTAGCAAAAAAGTTCAATTACTGCTGAATTTTTAAGTTGAGTAAGTAAATACTATTATTGTACTTAAAATACATACCTAAATGTGTTTAAGAGAAATATTTGAATGTGATAAAGCTTGAAATAGTGGAATATCTACTGGTTGATTGGGGAGACAAGAGTATACGGAATTGGGGTGATTGCATGAAGGGCTTAATGAAGCGGAAGAAGCACGTTAGGTCTGTAAGGATAGAGATATTTGGCACTCGATTGCCTTGCTTTCTGTCTGCCCTACCACATAATGCAAGATACGTGATGGTATAATAATAATATTTAATTAAGCTTATGAAGCGTACGTAATTATGTCATGGTTTTACTTTGAAAATTAATATTTACGATTACGATACGAGTACTTGTTTAACATGATTTATTTGTTCACTATTATTCCCAGTTGCCAGTTGACAACCTTAATGCAAGTGCTGCAAAATTGTACTTTCTTCAAAACAAAAGAATAGAGGTGGAATTTCTGACAATACGTGCATGTGCATGCAAAACGCCAATGAAGGTCACTTTTTCAGCGTTTTTGTCTCACCGAACTCGCTAGAAAACAAGAATATGTGTAGTATTTTTGTAATTTTTTGTGAATCAAGGCAACCATTCATATAAAACATAGAAAGACAGCGTTCTGGAACAAGAATAGGTACATTGAAATGTACAGTGCAATATTTAGTAGGTTAGTGAATTAGACCTTTGAAGTTTTGTAACTTTTTATGATACGTCTAAACTGTGACTGTCAATTGTGTGTGACCTCAACCTAACAAATGCAAATCGTCAAAGGATGGAGAAAGTAGGTTACAATCCTCCTTGATTTAGCAAATATTTTACTACAGTTTACTACAAAATCCGCTTAAATTCGCGAGCATGCGATTAATCAATCAGCGGTTGTCTATTCCTAATAATAATTGTATTCTCTCCAATAAGCTTATCTTTCTAACGTAGAAAAACTTTGTTAGTGCTGAACTTATTACACTTGATTCCATATTTCTTTCTTCCTGTTTTCACTAAGGTCGCTATTTCAAATATTTTAAGTGTTTTGAAAGTACGTTTTAAATATAAATAAAAATAAATTAATCTACAAAACAAATTTTTACCAATAAATTACGGTTTTGTCCATGCCGCTAATAGCAGTCCACTGTCAAACATTAGCTTTCTCTCATTGGAACTCTCCCCCGATTCTGGGCTTTCTGAATCCAGCGATAAGATTCAACAAAATTATATTTTATTTGATAGAAAATATTATATTTTTTTAAGTACATAATACATTATTATACAAGATTTTAATGAGCAAACCGTACAGAAGAGTTCAGAGTGAATTGCCGGCGAAGTTGCGGTGGGAAAAGTTAATTAAAATAAAAAAACGCGACACGTCAGTGAAATATTTTTTGCAAACCTACTTTTTGATGACCACTTCACATTTTTTGCATAGCTTTTTTCAATTTATATTTGTATTGTATAAAAAAAAATGTATAAAAACTTACTTCCAGTCGATTTTTGCACCATCGTCATCAATGTTAGATATCAAGTTGCTAGAAACTCATAGATTTTCTATTTTCACGTAAAATGCCCTCACCTCATGTTAAGAGGTCACTTTATTAGGTAAGTACTTTTTGTCTATATAAAAAGATAATAAAACTGTTTTACAAAAAAAAATACATCCTTCAACCATAGTTATTATTAAAATTGTCCACTAAGTAACGTGCTTACAAGTAGCTATTATTTGTTTCCCCCTCATTCTCGAACACAAAAACGCAATACATTTAGCGTTTTAAAGGAGTTTATTGTCTAGACGCCATTTAGTATTGCTTCATGAAGCCATTCGTGGATACTCGAAAGGTAGCCAACCGTAACGTTATGTAAGTATGCATTGTGTGAACCCACAAGGCCGGAGTAATCCACGTTATGTCACTGGTGAATTAAAAGACAATTAAAATGCCTAGACACGCTAGAAGCTTCACTCAAATACATAGATTGTGATAATTCGTATTTGTTAGGTATATTGTAGGTATTTTGAACCTCGACCTACAAATTTTTCAACTTCTTCATATCCAATGCAAATTGAATTCTACGATTTTTTCACATCGGGCTAATCTACAACGGAAATTATTCAAATTATTAATCCTTTTGTTATAATAACTGCTACAATTTTGTCACTATAGATGTTCATTCATTTACTGTAAATATGTAACAAATATTGATGCCACCTTGGTAAGATTTTGTGTCCCATATAGCGCCATCTTGTGGCGAAAATGAGAAACACTTCCGGTGTCTGGCTTGGTGGTACATTCAAGATACCTATGTAGCTTATATTTAACGTAATTGCTTATTTTAGGTTGTTTTGTGACCTTGTGGTATTTGTATACAATAATTGGGATCATTTAAAATGTCAGTTTGGTATCTTTTTTGAAACAGCAATAGTTTTAGAACCGCCTAAATAGGCTTGCTGTTGCAATAATCTGTTTAGTGTACGTGCCTCGATTTTAACGTCTTACTTAGAATTAGAGTACGTGTTGCTAATTAAATTAATGAACTGTCTCAAATAGACCACGCAGTTAAATGTTGCGACAACCGTTCTCGTGCAACTCTCTTTAACTGCTCAAGATTATAGATATTTAAATGGTGTTCTTAAAATTTAATTACTTAAGATGTTTTTTAGTTGTGTTGCGATTTTGTACCATTGGTCAATCCAATATCATAGAAATTTGTTATCGGTTTTAAACCTGTTTGAATTATTAGTGACCTAATTTAAAATTTGTATCTTATCGCAAAGTAGGTATCTACAATTCGTTTTAGGCCATTAATAAAATTAATAGTTACATTTAGGTAACGTCATTAACAACCAAATACGTGACAGCTGGTCGGGTTTGCCAATACCAAGTAGTTCTCGTCTGTTCACAGATATCCTTATGAACTGAAACGCTAAAACAAGGAATATAGAAAAATCTGGAAATGATCAATAATTCCCAAATCTTTGTGCTATATAAATAATCTCTAATAACTTAATATTTTTTTCTATATAAGTAGGTTTGATTTAATTGTATACGAATCTAGGTAAGGCAGAAAATAAATAAATGATAAAGTAATGCTTAAAGTAACTTTAACTGTTATAGTTCATGGCAACTGAGCATTGATTTTCTCCCAATGTTTAACGTGTAGCTAATGTTTGCGACTGGAAGTTTTTTTTTACCGGTTCTTTGTTACCATCGAATACCTCACGAAAATAATATGTACGGCACTTAATATTAAAAAGGTATAAATGGAAACGGTAAAATGTATGTAACAGTAACTTAGCGTGTGTCATCCTAAACTTTATCATCACTTGACGAGCATCAATCCCGCTTTGTCGGCTTGGCTTGCCACTTGTGTTCATAAATGTTTGAAAATTGAGTTTAATATAATAACAATGTATGGGCAGGACTGTTTGTATTAACATATAAATAGCCATTGAAAAAGCGAAGCGATAAAGCACCCTCATGTGTAGATACGTTGAATAGAATAATATGTAACGTGGTGCTTACAAAAGAGTTCAGCGACCTATCGTTGTCGGCCAACGAATCGCCTACTATTCAGTTCGGATCGAACATGCGCGGTGCTCTCCGTCCTTTAAATTCAACACTAAAATAATTTCAAAAGGCATTTAAGCTATCCTAGAATATGTTTACATAAGTAATCTACGGTGCTTACCTATTTGAAGCAGTGCGTTGTATGTATAAGGGCGTTTTTGGTAGGCGTGGGGGGTAAGGGCCGGGTCAGTGGGTCGCGCGCGCAGCCTCCCGAAACTCTCCGGGAGACGCGCCTCTATCGACCGCTTGCCGCCAGGGTTAGGGTTGGCGATGAGTTTGTTCTAGATTATGATGTAAGAAAATCTGCTTGGTGACGTGAGATTTCCAAAAAATTCAAAAAATAATTATCGTTTGCGTAGTAAGCTTATTATCTGTTCTACACATGTTTGATAAGCAAAACGGTCTTTGAAACTTTTTCGGATCACGTTATTCTAAATTAATACATTGCTACAATCTACTACTACGTTCTATGGTCTTCATTATGACCCCTATATCGGCACACGGTCCCTTTGGTTATTAGGAGTGCAATAAAAAGTAGGGTGCGCCCGAAGGGGAACTGCCGCCCCTGTTATGGTTGTTCTTATCCGCGCAGCATCCATTACTGCGCAACTCTCGTTGAGTTGAAGCCGTCGCCTCAGAACGCGGCCGCGCCTCGCGCTTCCGGGCCATTTTGCGTCGTCAAAGCTCCCTGAATTACCCTCTCTCCCTTAAACCTCGCCCTTAACCCTGGAATACATTAAAATGTGCCATCTTCTATAAATCAAACTCCGCTTATTCCTAAATCCTGGTGAAAGTGAAGTCGAAATGGGAAAAGACAAGCATCCGCCCATGGAGGCTGAAGTGAAGGTGGCTACGGTAGACCTGGAGGCAGTAGATAATATGGCTACTCTGCCCGTGGGACAACATAGGCAGCAGGGCAGCGATATTGCTATAGCCGAGAAACATAACACCGCGAACAAAGAAATGGAACTCAAATGCGTACAGCCGAAACCGTCTAAGAAGTATGTGTAGTTTTTATAGTAGGTAGTCGGATGAATACGTATCGTGAGGTTTGCGTGTTTTGGCTTTTGTTACAATTATTGCCTACTTTTTTTTTCATTTATGTTTTTTAAACCTAAAAATTATTATTTATCTAATTGTAATTAATTTCAATTATCTGCAAAGTCTTGACACATTCATAAAAAATATTATTTGCATTCCGTACTTTTATTATTTCAAACAAAAAGGTCCTAAATGAAACTCGTAATTTTCGGTGCGGAATATTATAATAAATCTGTTTCTATTAACAGCAGGTGTACAATAACAGCGGATTTTATATGACGATCATACAATTGTAAAATAAACTATTTTACAGAAATGTTGGTAAAATGTTGATTTCGATAACAACTACTATGAATAGGTACAACAAAAAATTGCTATCTTTAAGGAAATTTTAAAGTAATGAGGAACAATTATTGTCTACTTATTAACAGGTAAAATACCACCTTAAATTAATGGAATGCCTCCTTGTTTCAGAACTTCACTGTTCATTATTTCGAGCTTCATCTACGCCAAGCTCTTGGTGGTGGTGTGCATCGCCTATGTCATCAGCGATGTCATCACCCACAACCTACCCCTATATTACTACGAAGGGTTTTTCACCTACCTCTACGGCATGAGCATTTTGTTCTTGCTGTATGTATTCTGCTTCTTGCTGCAAGGTAAAGTTTGTAATATGTATTTAATCACTAGTTTCATGTAAAAATATGTTTATTTATTGACATTTATAACATTTCTGCGAAACATCATCAAGTACATGGAAAAGTATATACTTACCTATACTAGAATTCAAAATATAAATCATTATACATGATTATCTGCTAGTTTTTCAAGTCTAAATAGAACATTCAAGGGGTCTACATGACTATAATTATTTAATTAATTAGTAAGTATATTAATTATATTTTGAAATATACAGAAAGCGCCTGCTGCAGCGGTAGTCCCCCAAAACCAAAACCTCCGCCGAAGGAAAAGAAACCGAAGAAAGAAAAAGAAAAGAAAACCAAAGACAAAGAAAGCAAAGATAGTAAAGACGGAAAGGATGGCAAAGATGGAAAAAAAGATGGCAAGAAAGACGGAAAGTCAAAAGATAAGAACAAGGATGCGGGAAAGGAAAAAGCTACCAAAGAAAACAAGAAACAGAGCCAATTTCAGGTGAGTGAAGTTAATTTACTCTTATATCACAGCACATCATCAGCACATCCGTAATTTTTTTTAACATCATACCATTCCCCTTTTCGCTTTACAGTGTCGTTCCATGTTGGTTAACTATACGTTTACTATCCAACTATTAATTTAAATTCCGTGTTCTTTTACTATTGTGCTTATTTTTGTAGCACAGGTTACTTAGCGTTCACATTAAACCACTATTTATGTAAATGCTTTGTTAGGACGTGACTGGCCGCATGACCCCTTTTTTGTTTACGCTGGCTACTTTTTGTTTTTTCCATATCATTTGGGCAGGAGGTGTATCCACGTAAGATGCGCGATAAAGTTCGTCAACAACAATTACAAATGCAAATGGCGCAATTGTATGCGTCCGAACAGGTGAGGTTATCTTGACGCATCCTGCTTGAATATTTGTGTATCAATACAATTGCGGAAAGCTTTGGATGTGCTGTTTGTAGTTTGTTGTCCGCCACTATGGCGTCATAGTGCTTGAGTTTTACACGCTACTCCACTCATTTGCTACTTAGAAACACCATCTATTACTCTAAGTATTACAAAAATAACTTGTACAAAATTTTCTGCGACTACCTACTAAAAATCAGCTCGTGCTCAGTCACTCGTATTAAAAATCATGAGGTCCATCAATTCCCGTATATGCATCATATTTATCGCGTCTTCGTAGTAAAGTGCACTCGTCAATATGTATATGTGCATTTATGAAACAGGATATTATCGACGTTTCATTGCTTTTGAAGCTTGTTCGTTTGTGTATTCGTATGTTTTCGTGTGTTTTATATAGCAACAAGATGTGGTGGAGCTGGAAGCGGGACCCGTTGCAAGACCACTACGACGCCGAAAAACTTCTCAGAACGAACATAGCCATGGTAGTTTCTTCCTTCGCATCGGTGCTATCGGTTAGTATAAAAGATAATATGCATAATGTGTGCATACATTTTTATTATTAAGATATTATAAGTCATAATTTGTATATTTTTGTAGCATTCGGTCTCGGGACAATGGTTTATAATGGATTGGAATTCGGGACCTTTTTCGAGCTACCTCAAGAATCTCCGTGCTATCTCATTCTAAAAGGCATAAATCCAGTGTTACAAATGGTGTTCACTTTTATGCAAATGTACTTCATATTTATGAATTCACGGGTGAGCGTTCATTTAGAAATGACAATAATACTGTTAATACAAGTAATAGGTGGATTCAAAATCTGTTAATTTTATTTTAGCTTAATATTCATCGCTTCAAGGTGATTGCAAGATTCGGATTGATGCATGTAGTTGCGACAAATATTTGTGTATGGATTCGTACTTTGGTGTTAGAATCGCTGAAAGAAATTACTGACTACCACGTAAGGAACCCTCAAGGAGTGCCCGGAGAGGGTGTTCTTGGAAGTAAGCTTTCTATTATTACATTGTATCGTAATTTTGTGCATTATCAAGTTACTTAATATGTTTATTTTATTTTCTAGAAGTCATTCGTAAACATACCTTACGACATTCTGGAAAAGTTTTTGGAGCTGCAACTACCGCCGCAACAACCATTGCAGCTACCGCTGCTAATGTTGCAAAAAGTACCGGTGATCAGATAATTAAAGCTGTTACTAGCACAACCTCTGCTCCTACAACGGTGCCGACAACTAGTAAGTATAAAGCAACGCACAGAATTTGTGTCCAGGGGTCTAACTAACCATTTTAAAATTCATTCACAATACATCCTAATTACCCTAACGAATTCCTTCTTGCATGTATTCTAATAACAATGCATTCTGCGCTAAATTTTCAGCGACTACTCCTTCACCATACTTTAATGTCGGTGGTGGTTTCGTTCAAAAATCTAAATTGATCGACGCTATAAAGAGTACTATAGGGTACAATAATGGGATGGGTTATGGCCGTGAGCTTAAAGACGTTTGGCCGAATGATAATCCCTTCCCGACTACTTCCACTGTTGCACCAATTACAACTGAAGCTGAGAAAGCGACACAAACTCAAACTGCTATGCTGGAAGTATTTCAGTGGTTTTATTCAACAACCGTGAAACCGCTCGTAAGCACTATGACCACTGTCGTAGCACCAACAACTTCCGGATGGTTGGCTACTGATAGAGACGAGTGGGGCAATAGTGTTGAAACGTATCGCGTTGATGAACCACCACATTCGCCAGGTTTGTCGTTGGAGTGTCGATCACAGTAATATTATCATTTTGTTACCGGCCGTTGCACTTTTTGTTTGCAATTTTTCAAATACTATCCACCAGTAGGTACCCTTAGGTGCACAAATCGTTCCATTTATAGCATCTTCAAATTAAGCATGATCCTTACAGAGTTTTATTTGCGTACGATTGCAGAATATTTCTATTTTATATACAATAAATATAGTTCAATATATGTACGTTGTATCGTTTCAGCAAACAACAATACGGAGATTTTTGAATCTTTCGACAGTTTGAATCCTGCTGCTTTAACATACCTTGCGAACATTGATAATACTACGGTTTGCGGAAGGAACCCTATTATGGGTACTATAGTTTCCGACTCGGCTCCTTATCTCTACCCGTTCATCATCGAATACTCTCTTATTGGTGCAGCTGTCATCTACGTGATGTGGAAACATATTGGTCGCTATCCTAGGTCTGTATAAAATAAATTTTTCATATACCTGATAAACAGTAACAAACTCGTACATAATACTAACATGGTGTGTAGCACTCATCAGCACATTTTCACAAATTAAAAAGATTAGTTTAGAATTAGTTATGCATTAAATTGATTATATACAATTATGGCAAGACGAAATTAACTGTCGCATGCGTAATTGATGTATGCGTACGGGTTTGGTTACAGCGTGGCCAACGACGAAGATCTGGAAAGACGTTTGGAGGCTGTTCTCTCCCGCAGGGCGGCGGCGTTGGCGGCAGCTCAACGTGGTAACCGTGTGGACTGTGCTGGAGCGTCAAAGGGACTTTTCTGTGGACTACTTCTCCTGGTCGCTTCTCTCATCTGCTTGATCTTGTTCTTCGTCCTGATAAGACACCAGGATTTGAAACGTCTGTCCATTTATTTGGCCGATGTGTCTCATTGCGCTTTAATGGTTCTGTCGATCCTGGCGATTTTAATCGGATTTATACGGTAAGACTTGTTATTTTGAGTATAACTTATATAACAATTATTTTATAATTCTAGACATTTTGTGGGTATCCAAAATAACTTATATTATCTGAGTAATATTCTAGACCAACTAATATAAACATACCTTTTCATGTAGTTGTTTTTAATCTCTACATCCATAGATCGTCACAACAAATCATTATTGTATAATATTTTAGTTGTACTTTTAGTTGATCCAAATTTTTATGTTGATGTTTTTCTTTCCATTCCTTTCACCTTTTCGTTTGCCCCTACTTCCCTATATCCTCTTTTATATTGGCTCCAATTAAAAAAAACTTGCACAATAATTGTGCCTTTTCAATTATTTTTCATACCTTGTATTATTTTTACTCTTTATTGGTGACTTATCTTATTATGGTTATGATGTTCATTTTTTCCTTTGTTTAATATTCCCTTCACCATGTTTGGTTCCTTCATATTTTGGTTAAACTGAGTAGAAGTAGAGAGATGAAATGGAGCTCAAATCCTTCTTCCTGTACCGAACCTCTTCGCAGGGTGCAATCACTGAAGTTCCGCTCTGAAGAACAATCTGACTTGAACGACATCTTGCTTCGCGTCTCTGCATTTGGACTCTTCGTATATGCCGTATTTAGTGTCATTGCTGGTGGAATGGGTGCATTTACTCATGAGCCCAACTTGTTGGTCATGATCACTGGATGCTTGAGTGTTCTTCAGGTGAGAAAATACAACTATGGCACAGAAAACATAAATTATTTTTGGATTGCTTGAAATATAATTTTATTACTTATTATAAAACATGTCGTATTTATTATATCTTTTCAGGTAGTTCTTCAGTTACTGTTTATCGCAGACGTATCTCGTCGCCGCGTGCACCTGCCGGAACAGGAACGTAGTAAGCCCGCACGTCAAGCCGTAACCTTCTTACTCATCTGCAATGTTACCATGTGGTTAATTTATACCGTTGAAGCTCAAAAAGTTCTTGCAAACCCGGTAGATAAACTTTATATATAAATATAAAATTAAATATTATTTTGGATAACATTTAATATTATATTCATTGCTTTTAGGTTCAATTGGACTTCTACGGTTTCGTAGCTTGGTCTCTTGTACAACGCTTCACTCTGCCGCTTTGCATCTTCCATCGCTTCCACTCTGCTGTGACTCTGGCTGAGATCTGGAAGACTAGCTACAAAGCGCGCCTGGAGTGAGCTCTTGGCCACACCAAATATTGAAGATCAAGTTACAATCTTCAACTTTCTTTTGGTCCTAGACGTAACTGGGCAAAGTATACATTTCGTCCTAGTCCGGGACAGCATTTCTGTACGTAGAGTGAAAAACTTTGTTATCAGATTTAAAATCATCTCGCTACTTTAATATGAATAATCGTAGTTATAGGTGTGATGTAGGATGATATATAACATTATTTGACATAGTAGATATTGATGTATTTGCTCTCCCGGAGTACATCATAGGTAACACGTACGCGTATAGTTCATTATTGCCATGATACACTTTATTTCTGTTATATGATTTTTGTTCTACATATTTTCATGTTGTCTTCTTTCACATTCCACAATCTTTTTATATGCCTTATTCACGCTATACAATTTAGGTTTCTTGGAAGACTGAGTTTGGAGACTTTATAAGAACAAACTTTACTGACTTAACTGATAAAAAATGCGTAAAATTGCTCAGATTTCTAAATATGGTATTATCAATATATTTAACTCTTTCTCGGCGGAACAAAAATATACTACGATCAACGTTAAGCAAGAATCCAGTTGTGAAGCGTTCCCTCCTGTGTTAGAAATAATTTGTGTGCCATGGTTTAGCGTTAGGACTTTATTAAAATTTTGACAATATTTTACATTTATTGCGTTTATCTCTTAGGTTCTTTGAAGTACTAGATTACTGCAGTCTCGGTTCTGTAACACATAGATATATCTACGTCTATATTGTAGGGAGTATGATATAATATATCTAAACGATTCATGTATTTGAAAACGTAGAATATTTTTAATATTAGAGATACTAATCGCTACATTAAACTTTCAGAAAATTTATTAGCCAACTTAATATTTAGGCTAAGTGTGTAGATTATATCTAAAAATTTAACAAACGATTTTTAATCGTAAGAGGGTTTATATCTACATATTTTAATTGTACTTAAAATGGAAAGGAAAAACAATTGAAAGGACCGTGCGTTACGAGCTGCAGAAACTGCTTCATATGGATTTATTGGGCAAAGTATGATTTTAAGACATTAATATCGCAAGGGGCCATAACAGTGAAATTTTTGACAGCACATCGCACGTTTATCATTACTTAGCGTACTTACAAAATTCTTCTTACACTTTTTCTTACAATAGAGATAAACAAAGAAGTATTGGACGGTGAATACGTATATTATATACATAGATGTGCAACATTGCTGGTGCATTAACTAATAGGTACATAATGTCAATATCGTCTAAAAACCACGGACAAGGACTAGTTGGCTAAGTCTCTATCACTGGTAACATTAAATTTAGAGCAAAGTTGTACCTGTCCTCATAATACATCAATAATTCAATAACTTTTTTGTTTAGCTGTATTTTTATGACCTAAACACCAATGTAATTAATTGTGGTGAGATTATTGCAACTGTTACTTAGAGTGACGAACAAAGTACGGATTAAAGGAATCCGAATTCCAATGCATATGTAATGAGGAAGGCATACAATCGCTGATAACAGACAGTTTCGTATAGATACGGTCCAAATAAGTATATGTAATTTTTATCTATTAACTCTTGCTGTCATATAAAACATCACATATCGTATAAAAATTTGCTTATTGGACCGTTATCTCAAATTAATGGAATGTTTTAAAAGTTGACGAACGATAGTAAGGTAACTGTGGATATTAACTTTGCCGCAATTACGATACTTTTCGAATTGAAAGGTCATAATTGCGTCAATTGTTATCACAAACGGCTATTCGTTCTAAAGTGTGATTGCGTTGCAATAAATTCTCTACTACAAATATTTTCGTAATAACTTTATGTGCAATCTATTTTTATAGGCTGACTAATTTTACACAGTAGGCATCTATACGTACGGTGTTGACGAAAGCGTTATGCGCAATATCATTTCTACATTATGGATTTTGTATAAAATAGTTGGTACAAAATTATTTATAAAGTATTTATTAATTTTTGTATTTAACTTTAAGATTTAATTGTAATTTGCTCTAGAATCTCGATGTATTGTGTGCTCATAACGCGAGTTTTTCAAGTGACTGTAGTCGATGTTTTTGAATGGTTTAATGTCTTTATTGTAATGTTTAAATAGTAACATAATATTAATATCGATATTGGAATCATGTGAAATTGTATCACATTGATTTCTGTGAAGTTAATAAACGGTATGCATTTCCCAATTACACTGACAATATACAGATGATAGGTGGTAATGGTAATTAACTGCTCGTTGGTACCAGTTATCGGGACGAACAGCGATATAAGAAATGGTAGTGGTAGCATGGCGGATATTCGTGCAACCCATACAAAGTTTTACATCCAACATCCGTCTAGTAATTGTTATGATAAAGAGGGTTTGTGGCAATTGTTATTATTCGAAATGGTTATTAGTTGCAAGGTTTATTGTCAGACGTTATGGGAAGTGGGTATCTGCTCATGGTCTCAATATTTTCATGAATATTTGTCGTATATTAGAACAGATTGCGCGTTAGGCTTATTAATCACTGCCGGTACTTTTAACATTTCTTAAATTAAATAGTAAGTCCTTTGATAAACCTATACTGTTTCTAACTCGTTCAATTTTGTAGGTAATATATACTGTACCTAAATGTTTGGACAAAGTGTACCGATGTTCGTATATTTAGGGTTAATTTTGTGGATACTCGATCAGTGTTAAATAGATACCAAAAATTTAAAATTTGGAAACTCTACTTTAAATTATATAATTATAATAATTAAAAATATAAATGTCTATTTGAATAAATCGAATAATTCATAAACGTAGATTGTTCGTTTTATTTATGTGTACCATCCACTATAATATATAATATTGTTATATTGGTTATTACTTACCTCTATTTCGAATGCATTGATGATATTTATTAATAAAGAACTAGGTGGTGGCCAGGCATTGTAAAAAAACATCTACATGTTAATGGTTAACATTCAAGAGAATAATCGTAGTTACGTGTTTATCAGCCTTGTTAAATGCTTAACTAGAATATCAGAAATATTATTATAGTTGGCTGTGTTGTTATTTACTTAAAACAATGTAGCCGTGCAATTATTTATAATTACAATATTGAAGCGTCTTTAGCACTAAGAAAAATACAGTGAAAGCTCCTTATTTACGCTTTCCTTGTTCGTGTTTTCTGTACTCGTGGTATATTTACGAAACGCATCCCTCGCGAATAATGAGCTTTTACGGTACAGCCAGTAGTCATTACAATAGTCCGTTTTTTAGTTTTTAGTTCCAATAAGTAAAAAAAATGGATTATTTCTCCGAGAAAAACTGGTCCCAAAACAGACCTTAATGACAAATTAGATAATTTCATATTATTGACTGATCATCAAAAAGTACATACTTTCCGATGAATTATAAACCTAGTTTTCATCAAGTCTGATTTACTTTTAAAGAGAAAAAATTACACTTTTAAACATACAACTAATATTTTTCAACACGAAAACGAATTCCAAACAAGATATTTATGTTTATAATCGTAAATAATAAATATTTTATATTAATACCGGTCAAAGTACATTACTATTCACATTAGAACATTAGGTACTGCTAAAAATGCGTTGCATTCGAAACAATAAATTCCTATATTTTAATTAAAAAGACAGGCTGTAAGTAATAAGTTTGAATTTAATTTAAATGTCTATTAAGAGACTTAAGTTCTCTCTCTGTTGTGGTGGCAGAATAGCTTATCTGACTGTATGAGATTCCAGATTAAATTGAAAAGATTTTAATTACAATTAATCAGAGTACCTACTTAGAATTCTTACGTCACTCATAATTTATCGTCTTTTTTCTATTTGCAAGTGGTTGATTAAATCCTACATAAAACAAAATTTTATTTCATAGTTAAATTTACAAGGGCAACATTCAGTCTAACTATCAATGTCAAAATGAATAAAGTGATGAACACTACACAATGGTGTTATTATCCTTAATATTTGAAAAGTTACTCAGACTTCAAATGAAGTCATAAAAGTAATTAGTTACGTTATAGTGTTTGTGTTTTTCTTAATTTTCGTTTAATTTTGTGTTTGAATTTTCAGACAATTCTGTAGGTATATTGTATGTATTTGCTCGGTTCGATTTGATTGAATTGCAAATTGCTGGAGCATGAGCGAACATCGTGCATGATTTGTTTAAAGATATAAATTTTTGCACAACTAAGTCTATTTTTACCGATTTGTTAACTGAATATATTATAATATGTTATCACATTCTGTGTTGTTGTTATGTGCAGTTACTTGTGTAATAACAATAAATGACAATCGCATCGGTTGGGAATCAAAAGGGGGTCTGGACGATGCGTTTTCATCATGGCCCTCGCTTCACAATACCGCGAAGTTGATGCTATCGAAGCGGCAAGCCTTACAGAATACCGGTGACGCAGCGACGCTCAATAAAGGTGATAAAATCGTAGAAGTTAAACACTTGGATGAGAATAAAAAAGAAGTTAACAAACAAGAAGGCCTCAGCGAAGGAGTAGTTGGAAACGTGCCCCTGCCTACTCTTGTAACAGCACCTAATTCAACCAAGAGCCAGCCAGACTTAGTTTCAACTTCTAGCCCTAAAACGGAACCAGGCAAAGGTAATATTCTTATACAGTTTAAGTGTGATTGATTCTTATTATGTTGTAGTTGTTAGGTCTCACTTAAGGACCACCAATGAAGAAAAAAAATTGTAATTTCATTATTCAACAATCACTATTTGGAATGTATGAAAACAGAAAGTGGATTGGTTAAACAATTGTTTTGACTGTTTTATGTAATAAATAAATTGAAATATAGTTTCATGTTTCGAATATTTCAGGGAACCCTATACAAAATGCCACTAATTCTACTATAGCACCACCTACTACTGTGAAGATGTTGAACGCTACAATTTCAAAAGTGCCTACATTCCAACCCGACTTAAATAATCCTGGGGTAATGAAGCGAGGCCTAATAGTGTTTGGAGGATTCAGTCTTTTGGCCATTGCCTATTTTATCTTTTACAGGCAAGTCCCATGTATTGTTAATCACAGTGAAAAACCACATCTATATTTTTTTATAAGTTGACAGTATCACTTAACTTGTTGCGAAAACCAAGTACAGCAGAATGATATAAAATTGCAATCCATACCAATAGTAATAAATAATTGTCTATAATGTGCAATAATTTACTTCCAACTGTGTACAACCGGATGTTAATAAAAATAATTAATACTGTATAAGATCTCAACATTTTCCTTGTTATTATTAACTACTTGTTTAGTTAATATACTATATTTAAGTTGTTATTCATATTAAGATATATCTCTATTCATAATTCACTGTACAGTATTTATGTATTGTATAACATGGCCTATTAGTCTTATTGGAGAAGGAAATTGAATCTAGAACCAGAGACATTGTCCGTATAATGAGTGTCAGTATTTGATCGGTCTATATAAAAATAATGCATGAAATTAGATGTACACATAATATATGTACGTTTATTACTTTAGTTTGGCTATGTGTGTTTTACCTACATATTTACTAGTATTAATTTAATATAAATAAAAGTTTCACTAAAATGTTTTTAAATAGAGATTTTACTATTAATTTCAGGAGGAAGGGCAAAAATAATGATGCCAATAATACACACGGGTCAAATGATACAAATCAATTTCGATACGGAGTTCTGCAATCAGATGACAGACGAGACAATCTGGAATTGTCTCGTATACTCACAGTGGAATCTGATGAAGACGAGGACGAAGACTTAGAAATATTTGACCTGGAACAGAAGAAGAAATCACTTTCGTATGTGAATTTACAGACAAATGATGAATATGTAGTGCATGGAACGAGAGAGAACGAGACAGATAGAGACAATCTCTTGCTAGACATTGAGGATGCGAATTCTGATACATTGATAAATTGGTCGAGTACTAGTAGTAAATCAATATTATAAATTCCCAGTATGACATTATCAAAATGTACAAATCAGATGAGTGTCTTTTTAATGACGTTATTATTGACAGTGTACAAAAAAGGCAGATATAATGTGCAACTAAGTTCCCTTAAGCCCCCAGACGATAGAATATTATGTTCGAATGGTTTCATTTTTTTATGATACTTTTCTTATTAAGCGTGTTGTATGTTTCTACCTCCGTATTTGTTTACAGAATTTAACAGCTAGTAAACAATCCTATGGACAATGACAATTTTTTTTAAGATTGTCAATTTTTTTCCCCAATTCTCGTTTCCTTTGTCTATAAACAAGTTTATTGTGTTCTTAATTTAAAAATGGCATTCAGGAGACACTCGAGAGCTATTTTTATAAAAACAAATGACAAATTTATCACTATACAATTTAAAAAAAGCGTAAATATGAGGCCGTAGTCGTAACCCATTGGGTTACAAAACAAATTAGTCTCAAACAGCTATTATTTGGTCTTATGTAGTGCGTTTAAAATGGAACTACAACAAAATTTTAATTCTAAGATTTAAACATAGTATCTTTAATATAATGCCTAAGAAACTTGCTTAAAACTAAAACATTTACTTCTTAAGTCTGAAGATAAAACCTTCAGAAAATAGCCATAGTTTGGTCTCAAGGGCATGATGTTAGAGTGGTACATTCAGCAAAGTAATTCATTGATGTAAGTGAAACATTTTTCACATACTGTGACCGCTAAGAATCGTATGTACTAACTATACATAGATGTATTAAAATTACTTAAAAAAATATTTTAACCAACTTTTAAAATGCATGTTTAAGGAAATGGACTTTTAGATTCCATTCTGAATCGGAATTTTAAAATTAATCACAACACTTGACAAGCAAATTGGCCTTAACAAAGTTGTAATGTAAAAATATCAGTAAAATAATAACAATTTTAACAGTAACAAGTAAAGTTATCAATAACTTTTGATGTTATCTCATTGTGCGATTAATGTATAGATTATTTGTATAATGGCATTTGGCAAAAGATAATTCTGTCAAATGGGAATCAAACGAAAATAAATATGTCCAAAAGATAAGATATGTACCACAAGTAAATAACTAGTTACTGTATTAGATATTTTATTACAGAGTGATTATATTGAGACATTGATTTGGTAACTAGAATGCAATTTTCTGTTGTCGAATATTTCATTGGCTTACAAGTAACCATTTGGTCCACTTGTAATTATTTAAAACTTAAGCTTTAACTAGCAGATTGTTAAAAATAGTCAGAGAATAGATAAATGAAATAGAAAATAAATAATATAATACTATTTTTATCACCTACATCCGTATGATGGAGCCCGTCTTAATATGTTTTATTGGTTTCATGTTTATTGACTTAACTAGGCTAACAGTAATGAGGTACACGTGAGGTTGGATAACCGGATAGATGATTAATCTAAACATTTTGAATGATGTTTGAAAGTGAGAGAAATGTTTATTTAATTGTTAATGGCTAATCATTCATTGTTCCTATTTCATTTAAAATCGAGTGAGAAAGCTGTTTAGTGTCGTTTTAATATGTTCCACAGGAAGCATTTGTGCGTGTTTAGGTTTGCTTAATACTGGTAAAAAGAATTGCATGGCCATATTTTTTATTTAAAGTTTTGGTATGATCACTTTTTTTCACAGACAAAAATGATTATATGTATAGTCCATACTTCTTAGAATATAATTTCTGTAATTTTTAACCGACTTCAAAAAAAGGAGGAGGTTCTCAATTCGTCTGTATTTTTTTTTTTATTATTTTTTTTTAATATAAGCAATTGAACTTAAATAGATGTTATTTTTCTATATATGTACTTTATGTAATCAACTATATTCTTTTAAAACTGTTGGTATAACTATTCCGAGTACATTCAGTTTTACAATTACATATGGAAATAATTTAATATTCATCGAGGTGATTTCATTAATAAAAATTTCCTGTAAAATAGCAGTTTCATATGGAACAATAAAACTAAACACAAAAATAAAATTTTAAATTTATTATTACACTAGCTGAATCGGCAAACGTTGTTCTGCCATATAAATTATAGCAGACCTGACCACGCGTTGCCATAGTTTAATTAAAATAATGGTATAATAACTTAATCTATACTAATATTATAAAAAGGAAAGATTTGTGCATGCGTGCGTGCGTGCGTGCGTGCGTGCGTGCGTGCGTGCGTGCGGGCGGGCGTGCGTGCGTGCGTGCATGCGTGCGTGTGTGTGTGTGTGTGTGTGTATGTGTGTATGTATGTAACGAATAGGCTCAAAAACTACTGGACCGATTTTAAAAATTCCTTCAAATTTGAACGCTACATTATCACTGATCAACATAGGCTATATTAATTTTAGGAAAAAAATAAGGATCCTTACTAAAACGACAATAATGTAACCCAAGATGGAAAAAAAATGCCATAAAATGTCTTTCATCGCATGCGCTGCGGAAACTAATGATGATAGAACAAAAAACGCTCTACGATATTAAAGAACATATCAATATCTACAAAAAACGTCGCGATAACATATTATTAGTTATGTCACTATAACTACTTTTTAACATTTTAAAAGTTGATAGAATATCCGACCTAAATCAGACCAAGTTATCTGTACCTTTGCATTGATCCTTATCCAAATAAATCATTTCCTAAGTAAGACTGTGTCAATAACTGTGAAGTACTTTTTAGTTTGTTCAAATCGGACATACCGTTCAAAACATATAACTAGTTTAAAACGTTGAAGAATTAAAAAATTAACGCCACCGCACCGCCGTGCTGCTGCTAGTATAGCACGGAGGAATCGGCACCGAACATCTAACCAGACATGGTGTTACGGGAATTGTACAGTTCTGTAATTATCCCCATCCAATGAGAACATCGCATGAGGATAAATGACATAAATATCTCATTGATCATTAGTCGTATCGCAATTCTGTGTTATATGTTCGCCGTCTACAGTCCCAAATTTTATGTTGAATCGTCCTGTATTTCATACTTGCGTGAATTGTCATTAGACAGGTAAGATCATTAGATCTTACCGTTGATTACGGAATTTGCTTTTGTTATAAGTAATATTAGCATGAAGTCTAATATTACTCTAGAATATATTACTTTTTACGTTTATACGTCTGTAAAATTTGTAATGTCTTCATTGTGTTTCGTCAAAATCGTTTGCTGATTTGAGTATTACATGTGAAGCATTTGAATGCAATAGTACATCTACTCACAGCTCATGGCCCGATTTGTTGAAAGTCCGAGAGCTGGCAGTTATTTCAAGTAGCTTTTACTTGCTGACGTTCCCGCGAGGAGGAAAGTAAGAGACGATGCATTTGGAATTGGCGGTCAGTAAGGACGCTTTGTCCGGATGCCGGGAGACTGGCTTTATAATAGCTATTAATACTAACATTAACGATTTTTGAGCAATTTCGTATCATATAATATATAAGACAACATGCATGTCTCTGAATTTTTGACTAGTGATTTAAATGTTTTTTCTTTGTAGTATACAATGCATTTAAAATAAATAGAATAATATAAACCATTGCATTAACCGCTTTTGCTTTCTACAGTTAAGTGTATTTCTGTTGTTTGTTTCGATTTAACATTCCTATATTTACTTACCTATATATTGTTTTATTCATTGTATTCCGTTACCTTGAAAAATTTCTTGTAAAATCGTTTATTTGGGTGGTGTCGTCTTATAACTTTTGTTGTTTAAAGAATTTTTGATTAATGTCATCCTAGTAGTAAAGCTTACGTTGTGTTAAGATGTAAATTTATCAGAGTTAAAAATGATAAGATTTTTTTATTAATGTGAAGAATTTTGCGCTGTTAACACCAATAGAGGCAACTGGCAACATTAAATTTTAGTAATTAAGGTGATTATTAATAAAAGGCATTTATATTCCTCATAATTAAAATATGCGTCGATCATTTATAATTAACAGCGATATCACTTTGATATAACAAAAAATAAAACTTGATGGCATTAAAACTGGAAGTAATTTCTTTAAGTAAGTTCACTAGTATTGTCAAGTAACTCATTAATGTTGACAGTCACTGTCAATAAAAAAATCCGTTTGGAAACCGGGAAGATTGATGGATGTTGTTATATGGTGTTTTGAAAAGTTTGTATTTTTTTACGTTGCATGGCGTTAAGTGAATATATATTTTCGTTCATGATTATGAATGAAATGATATAGGTTTAGCTCCTTTCCTTTTTTTACCTTTTGCGTACGAATCGCTCTCTTATTAAGAGGTGAAAAAGAAATCTGAAGTTATTGAATCATAATAATCCAACGAATTACAAGTTAATATGAAATCATAGTTTATAACTACTTTTAATATATTATTAATATCGTAAGTAAAATTTTGATGTTAACAAGTTATTTTCGTTCTCAATCAATCGCAGATATGTAGCAGTATCTGTGTTGTAATTTGTATATTTTTCAACAATGTTTAATGTGTGTCAAAATGAAGGCAATATTTAACACAACTGTAGGTATCTTAAAGTCTATTATTCTTGTATAACATTCTATGCGTCTTTGTGCACCTTCAAGCTTTGGACTGTGATAGTAGAAGAGAGATTAGGTAAATTATTGTATACATTAATATTTTTTTCGAAAGTTCACTTTATTGTTTGCGAAGTAAACATGTATGTGGGTATTCGCTACTTCTCGCGTTACTAATCCGTTATGTACTTACCGCTAAGTTAACTGTTTTTAATAAATAAAGAAGTACGACATTTTTGGTAGTTTATATGTACTTACCCTACCTCGTGTACGTTGTAGTGCAATATGTTTCTTTTGTTATTTATATAATACCGATTTAATAAATTGCTATAGGGATTTCAATAAGCTTTTTATGTGGCACAGATATTGGCCGGACCAGCTAAAATAGTGAATAATGATTGATACCTATCTAATCAAACGCGGAATATATCGTTTTTTCATATAAAACATAAATTTATAGACAATGAAACAACATAAGTGAGCTGTGTAAAGGTTGTATGCGTTCAGGCCACGTGCCTACCTACGTGCAACGTCTGCGCTACGATGCTACGACTGAGATAAACGAACCGGCAACGCTCGATGCCGTCGCTGCGTCCTGGATCTCGCATCCTATTTGTTCACGTTAGCTGATTACTGCGACGCACTGTCTAATATATTATGTACGCGCTTTCACGTAACATTCGAACTACGAGTATATTTAAGAAATTAATTATTCTGTTTTAATTAAGATACATAACTAATCAATGGTGTCTCAGTTTCATCAGATATTTAAAAACACACA
>DWDX01000734.1:0-23348 GCA_018245675.1 Agara michaeli | reverse complement strand
ATATATATATATATATATATATATATATATAGATGTCAACAGATTTGTTGGTCACGAGACTGGCCGGCGGATTCTGACACAATAATCAAATTAATTAAATAGTCAACGGGGAAATTAACCAAATTCTAATTATGTTCCAATTTATGATTTGGATTCATTTAACAAAACAAAAGAAGCAAATAAGCAGCACTGTAAATATATTTGGATTTTTTTCGACCCTTCCATCGTTCCACTGCTGAACACAGATCTCCTCTCACAGTGAGAGGGTTTTAGGCCTCAGTCCAGCACGCTGGCCAAGTGCCGATTGGCAAACTTCACACACCTCAGAAACATCATAAATACTTTATAGCATCTCTAAGGTGTGCAGGTTTCCTCACGGTGTTTGGATTACGTATTAACAAAAGACAAACACCAAAATATTTTTCCGGTATTTCAGAAACCCCCCCACCCAGCCCTCCATTGAAGTTCAGCGACCCTCTGACCCGCCACTAACGAGTAATGAAGTTGCGAAAAGAATTTCAAAGCGAGATGACACAGATTTTATAACGAAACAATAGCACGCAAACAAAAACCTATGCGTCCATATATTTTACGCGGAAGCGGCGTGCAAATCACGTTCCAACGTGCGCGACATACGTACGCTTCTCGCACACAATGAATCACATAGTTTTCTAGATACAAGCGACAATAGAATGTTATAACGTTAATGTTTCATTTATTTATTTAAAGTCGCGCCGACAAAATGAACAATGTCCCAGCGAATTATATGTATATTTGCAAGAAAAACATCAATTGAGGCGCAAATTGGATGCAAGATCAACATCAAATGATAATAATGATAATGAAACATAATTAATTTTATTTACATGAAAATTAACAGGTAAAGATGTACATTTTTATAAATTCGCCTGTACAATTACCTGGACCTGTAATGGCGCGACCGCAGCTAAGCTACTGGTGACCGCAAAAGGTTACGGACGAGTTTTTTCACACACACAACGTATAGCATCGGCGCAAACTGTCCGTTCGAGCCACAAGCTGTGAGAATGGTCGCGTTTAGCGACTGTCACGAGAGGCCGAGTGTGCGATCGCCCTTAAATTATCATTGCTTGTTTGAATTTTTTTCTACAGAAACTGAATTGCAAAAATTATAAGGCTCCCGTTCTGCACCTTATGTATTCAATGAGAATTGAAATAAACAGATTCATTACGGTCAACGCAAAAGAGAAACGCCATTCAAAGAGTTGTATTACGAGACGATTAAATTGAAAACGTCGTATGAATCACCACTCGCTGCACGTGTATGAACCACGGGCCAACAATGTAGGTAGGCACGTATTGAATTTACCACAAGAGCGATCTCTTCGATCACATCCAACGCAAAACAGCGGCAATAGCTTGAAGTATATTGTGTTTCGATCTAACAGTAGTGTGAATAAAAAAAAAACTTTTTAAAAATTCCAAAAAAAAAAAAGGAATCGAACTCAGGATCGCTTTAGCTTAGTCGGCTTCTCCAACCACTGGACCGACAGGCCAGTAGATACACGTAACGTTCTTGCCCTTTACAATGCAGTGGACGGACTGTACCTTAAAAGTTTTTTCCTTGCCATGCACGGTCTTCTCCTTCGCCGGCAGAACTGTGGAGTCGAGGTGGTGCGCCGGCTGCGAGATCTGGTGGCCGTGGCCGTGGAGACCAGATGTCATCTGCAATCCATTTCACGAACCGTTAGCGACAATGAAATTGGCGACATCACCATATACTGCTATCTGATTGCAAATTAGGCAATTGAATGCCTGCGTTATGGTAATCGGATAGCTGATATACACACATGTATACATACGATAGATACACACACACATATATATATATATATATATATATATATATAGATGTTTCTTTTTTTTTCAGCGATTAATACATATTATTGTTTACTGGCTGACGGCAGAGTCAAGAGTCTCCGGAACCGGCGTGTACGCATGAAGAGAGCGATGAATGTAGACGAAGCGCGTCAGGTTTGTAAGGACAGAGATATTTGGCACTTTGTGCTTTCTGCCTACTCAGGTAGCGACCTGGCGTGATATCCATACAGGATTTAACGGCTACGTCTATTTCATTTTATGTACATCGTATTTTATGTGGCTAAATCCAGCAAATAGGAGCATTTTATATTTGCATTTGCTCATCACAGAAACATTCGTCCCGGTCGATAATCGAACCCGCAACCCCTCACTGCAATCAGGTTTACTAACCACTGGACCAAAGGGCCCGTCTATTTGCATAATCTACACATATATAAAATTTCACTAGTACCTAATTTATGATCGTGATAGAGATAATATAAGACGCCTATTAGGGCTACAGAATGTCTTATTGACATGGAGACGCGAGCGAAGCAGCAGCAAAAACTGGTATGGTATGGTATTTTATGTTATTGTATCTTAAACAAGGTGTCTGTTCTCCGGAGCTTATGGCTGACACCGACTCCAAGAATAACAAGATAGGACCTCGTATTATTTGTTTACTTTTTAGTGCAAATTAATTTGTTTTAGAATAGTTTACCCTTTGAAGTCGGTTTTTATTTTTTTGAAGTCGGTTAAAAACAATTTATACCACATCAATGCTCAAGTACTACTACGGTATATAGGGTTGCTAACACATACATATATACAATTTTAAATACATATTTAGTTAAATCACACGCAGATACTCTACAAACGATAGTGCTCGGATTACGAGTATGTGTGCGGTCTTGAGCCGTGCGTTCTGCGGGAAACGCAGACACGATCACCAGATCATCAGTTCGACTCCGTCTACCCCCAACCGTATGCAATTTTTTTATATATACAGTATCTTTAATTCATATTCTTCTTTTTAAATTACATTCGTTGAGAGGGCTCGTCAGAAATTGATTGGTTCATAAACTGAAGATCGCTGAATGTTTTTTTTTAACTTGTCGATAATTGTAAACAGTAAATGAATCTTAACACTATTAAAAAATTCTTACGGCTTAAAATTTACTGGAGCCGCAGGAAAAGTCTTGTCGCGTATGCTTAGTCATTATAATCGAGCAACCAAAGTAAATACGAATTTTAAATAACTTTAACATCCTTCGGAATCTTAGGCGTAACGTTGTATGAATCTTAGATTACAATGTATAATAGTTTGGCTTCAAGTTTTTGGGCATTCGGTTAAATATTTTTCTCTTTTTTCTTTCCCTGTTTTCTCCATAAAAACTTAATGCTTTAAGATTTAAACTTCATTACTATAATACAACACACTGTTCTACCATTGATATCGTTATATTGTCTTAATTTAATAGAATAATAAATAATTACAGATATTCTATGTATCAGTTAAGTTTTTAATCTATCTCGATCGTGTTATCTTGTAGAAATGTTCGATAATATAAAACTTTTCATGATATCTTTGAACAAATTCCGTGAACGTGCCTTTAAATCGAGCGGCTAAGCGGAGCCAGCGCAACTGCCGTAAACGTAATCTCATCCACGGCCTCCGGCGGTGCGGGTACTTGCGAACGATGGTACTTATGGCTCGCCCTTAGTGTGAGAGGAAGCGGGCGACCTAGCGAATCTGTGCGACGTAAAAATAACGTTTGTTTTATGTAACACTAGATTATTATGTACTTATTCTGCTGGGTAATTTGAAACATAACGATTCGACACGTATAATTTCTGCCATTTAGACGTTATACCTTATTACATTATGATATTAATAGCACCAGTGTGTCCCAGTAGATGTACACGGATGGCAGTCAATATTGTTCTCATCTATAACACCTTCCGTTATAAGGGTGAGTTTGACACTCAGTAAGACAACACTCGTGCCTCATCAAACCCTCTTACCAACCTATTCATCATCAAGGTTATTACAGTAGGTCGTTACTGTTCAGGACAGCGCTTTCCATAAATATCTGAGCTAGAAGTCAACCGGGTAGTTGTTCTCCTTCTGCACGTTACTTGAC
The DNA here is from genome assembly GCA_018245675.1 of Agara michaeli. NCBI lineage: Eukaryota > Metazoa > Arthropoda > Insecta > Lepidoptera > Hesperiidae > Agara > Agara michaeli. The sequence goes on along the minus strand of DWDX01000734.1, from coordinate 19,365 downwards.
AAAAACTACCAGCTTTTCGAAATCATCTGCACACTGTCGCATGTATCAAAACGCTCTCGGTATATTCAAATGTCCACCCTTATGTATTTCGGGGACAGGCGGATTAACACAGGATCTTATACTAACTTTTATGTCCTTAATACTTACGGGTCTATATTACGAGCTGCCGCCAACTTGCCAGTACAGGTCACGGGTGAATTTAATGTACTTATGTCTGAAGTAAAAATTGCTATTACATAAATATTGTTCTATCGTTAAGCCGTACCGAAAAGTTGAATTTGTCGGAAGAAAATGAATTTCTAAGAACAGACCAGCGCAAAAAGTTCACTAAGTGGATCGCCCGCATTAGACTTAACACTTTGTAAGTACTAAAAGTAAGTATTCGAGGCGGTAAAGAAGTATCCTCTTGAGAGCCAATGACCGCTCGTAGCAGATATAGAGACGTTCGATTTTGCTACTCTGACTGTAGAGCCAATTTCATTTTATTTTGTTTTTCCATTGTTTTACGTGGCCAATAAAGAAGTGATATCTTAGTGGTTTGCATTCCAGTCTCTGACTGCGGTGGTCCGGACTAGTGATAAAACACGCTGTAACTTTACAAAATTACGTGTGGTAAATAAAGTAAAAATTAAATATCCCTTGCTATAATGTTAAAGGAAAAATTGTGATAAAACCTTCACTTTTTCTTAATGTCCTGTGATGTGAGAAATCTGCCAATCCGCGCTTGTCCAGCGTGGTCTACTATGGCCTTAAATCTCCTCATTAGAAGGGGAGATCCATGCCCAGAAGTGGAACAATGGAGTTTAAATAAAATACGGCAACCGCCATACATTCTAATCTTTACCAAAGGTCTGCTGGACGGGAAGGTCAATAGACGTTAAATAACACAGCAAAAAGTAGTAAGTAAATGTTATTAAAACACAAACCGCTGCTCGCCTATACATTGTACAATTTAATTTAGAATCAAATAAAGGTTTCACCGCACTGCAAACACCGCTGCAAACCTTAGGAAATGCGCTTCAAACTTCTACAAATGAAAGCAAAAAGTTATACAGAACTAGTTCGCGTTACGCGAACGCATTCTCTGCGTTTCCACCGACTTTTGTTTCTAACTACACTCGCCACGTAAGGTCTGAAGTGCACAAACGTCTGATAATTTTGTATTGTACTGCTTTGATTGGTTTGATTTAAACTTTCACTTGTTTGCATCTTTGTAGGAAAAAGATAGGTTACAATGTTCGTTCTTTTAACCTTTCGTAAATGTGTAAAATTATCTTAATGGAGTTCTTTATTTTATAAAACAAAGACTGTGTTAAAGTTTCCTTACAGTCGTATGAAAGGAACGCGTTCCGACGGTTCGTGTGAAACAACCTACACTTAACTCTCGGAGCACCGCGTGCTTCTTAACAAGTCTCTTTGTCGGAGCACACAATTTCAAACAATCAGACTTTTGCAATTATTCTATTCTACCTCAGAATAAAGGGGTCAAGACGGTGATTCTTTTTCATTGCGTTTGTTTATAACTAGCTTTTGCCCGCGACTTCGATACATATAAACATTCCTCTTGAATCTTATATCTTATACTTATTTCGTTCCTTAGGCCTTTTTACCTGTCACGAAGGCTTAGGTTCGCTTACGATTCTCTCCCGCATGTGCCCCACATGCCTCCTATTCTTTATAGATGCTTTTTTAATCGTACGACACGCACGCGGGTTGCCGCGAATCTATGAAATGACAGGTCCTAGGAACGAGGCCCTTAAAGTCTGTTGCTAACTAAATAAGTACCTAACTAACATTATGTCATAATCATCTTCAATAAGAAAATTAATTGAAGAAGTTTGTTGACCTCTACAGTTCATTTGTATGGGAGCTCAATTGCAAAAATGACGTTTTATTACAAATTATATTTTAAACAAATTTTATTACAAATAGACGTTCCTTTAATTCAATTCAATAACCCGATGGTATTTATAATCTTCTAACGTACATCACGTTACCGAATAAAACCGTAAACCGTAAAAAACGAACAATGTAGGTTTTACGAAGCTGTGCGCACAAAGTCCAAGCTCTTATTTATTCTCGTTGATTTCGGAACCTTTGAACTATGTCAATAAAAAAGATTGACGACCGCTGCACTACAGTCCAAGTGATTATTCTACACAACAACTTTTGCAACACTTTCACACGTTCTACAACAGTTCTGTTGATGAATTGCTTGAACATTTCACATTTGTATTTAACACTTGCGTATGTTTGGTTTAATATTTGTTTTTGACTGTGTTTACTGTTATCTTATTGACATTTCAATGTTCAGTATCCATGAGAAGATAATTTTGTATTATTATTTCAGTTTTGACATCAACGAACTGGTTTTAAGCTGTATTAAAGTATTTATTGAATTAAAAATAAATGTTTTCGCTGTGACAGGCATCATACAATATTCCATAAGATGACAGTGTATCCTAAAAAAATTTGATGCACATATTTTTGTGTGGAGAGCGGAGTATGGAAAATATTAAAGCTGTCACGCTGCAGAACCAGAGTGCGTGCGGCTAACTGTGACGTCGATCGCCTCCGTGGAATCGACACAACGGAGCCCGTTGTTACCGAAGCTTGACTGCGGCGCAGTGCTTTCATTTATTTCTAGTGCTTAATCATATTTGGGATTTTTATTTCGAGATTGTTTGAGAACGATTTTATAATTAATAGATGGAGCGCATGACATTGAGGATGCTTTTCCACTGCAGCGGATGGAAGTGAATGGGGTAGGAGTGAAAAATATTTTGGCTACACGGCCTATATAAAATATTCCATTAGTGTTTTCAGTATTTATATGTAAGTTTAATTATACAATTGGAAGTATATGTGTTCAAACAAATAAGAAAATGCATGCATAAGTAAACAGTTACACCTATTTCCCATAGCGATAGACAGAGACTTAGGATTTCCACCGGATACGGTCCTGATAAACTTCTTTCGACTCTTTTATTTTTAACAAAATGGTCATACAGATTAGTTTTTATAGAAAGTAATAAATGAATAAAGTGTACGTTCGTCAGTTCACAAGATGTCGTATAACGCTTGATATACTTCAAAGGCTGTATGTACGTAGGGACGAGGCTCGCGACACTCGTCTCGCATCACGCCCTCGCTCCACAGTAATGGACAGTCACAGTTCGTTAAACCGTTTCGCGCGTCTCCCTCTCATCTATCCGCTTGGCATCCATATTTCCTAATCATTTTGAATATATTAAACTTCAATATAAGCTGGTTTCGACTACGTAACACTTTGACGGCCTTTTGTATTTGTCAAAACATCAGAATCTTCTAAAAAGTTCTGAAAATCTTTCAATGATTCACTGGGAAATATTGACTAGTAAAGTAGCGTATTTTGTACTCGCTTAGAAGATCGACGATCTTTTTGTCCAATTACTTGAAATTTTAAAATATCCAAACCGCTAATATTCCAGCTAAACGGCAAACACAAGCTTACACATGCCTCGAAGTAACAATTTTGAAGCGGAAAAACAAAAAGATTATACGCTTCGCTTACGGCATTATGCCGTAACAAGCTTCGTACCAGCGAAGCCGTACAGAGAAATTATCTTCCAATTAACACATCTTCACGTGAATGTTAATACCAGGCACGAAGGTGCATTATCGCAAAACATAATAATAGAACTAACGTACACGTTAAATGCATTCGCTCGTATAATTAGGGGAATGACTTCTTTAGTTATTATATTTATCAACGGGGTAAGACTATCTTTTAAATGCTATTCACGTTTTATCAAAAACTGGATGTAACCTGTAACGAGGATTACTTTAAGTACAGTAAATACATTTTAAGATTAAACAATTTGGTATTCAGTTTAAGGATAATTCATTTTCATTTAAAATACCAATTTCATACTTATCGCGTCATTTATCTTTTTAAATTTTCCCAAAGAAACATCATACTTAAATGTTGATAAATAATGACAATAATAATTGGGACTATTCCACAAACAGCTATCTGATTTCATATTTGACTAAGATATCATATTATTAGAATTAAATACCTATGTTATAGTAACCGGACCGCCATACAATCCTCTACGTATAATAATCACACAAACGATTTTATTACATCCGGACAAAAAATATAGAAATGCCCATTACAGACCAGCTTGTTTTGAGTGAAAATTGAAACCATGACATCCGGTTTAGCAGTTGGCGACTAACCACTTAAATAAGAAGCCAGTCAATTCGTCAATTCCATCTGCTATAAGTATATAATTAGCTATACATGGTGCCCCACACTGTTCTTGTCTACTCATCTCACGTCTACCGCCATCTGTTGGACAGATGGCGCAGTCAAAAAAGGCTGACTAACGAACGTTTCCGCTGATTTCGTGCACCCCGCGCACCCTCACACTTTTTGTGACGTTCATTAGAGCAGTTTATTTCGAATGCCTCGCTCTTTTTGGACAGAGGCTGTTGTTACTTTTATTTTTTAATTATTTACATAGCCTATTTATTATAGGAAAACATACCGTACTCTAATTTAAAGTATTTTAATAAAATAAGTGGCTATCCGAATTAATTCCAGACATCATTTTATGTTTCCATGATCAAGACGTTTTTCTCGATGTTTAACAATCTAAATATAGATAATTACCTTATTTCCCTTTATTCGTGTAAATATTAACAGTTTCATATTTAATCAGTCGACTTGCGTCTATAACACGTTAGTGTTATTTTTGAAATTATTTAATTCTTCTCATGGAATGGATGGCGTTTTATATCACACCAGCCCAGTACTACCCTTACATTTACGTTGTTAGCATTTTTTAAGCCGTTATTTCATCGATTAAAGGATTGAAAGCTACCTATTTATATAACTGTTGGCAAAATATCCCTTCATTCCGACTCATAATTTACAGCGTTAGTGTCTCTTCTTAATTTGCAAGAATTCCGCTAAATATACATCAAGGGTCGTCCGTGAAACCAAATTAGGGATGTTTGCGGATCTTTTGGACGGAGCCCACCCTATTTGCTTTTCTACCCAAAGTTTCCCTTTCGAAATAAAACATCTCTGATATATTAACAAACCGATTTTATCATTTTAAATGGTTAAAGACACTCTTTTCAAATTAGATTTCCATTAAGTAGGAAGAGCGAATTTAAAATTCGCATTGACATGGCACGGCTCAGCTCCAGTCAGTAATAGGAATCTTATCATCCAAGTGCTACTTACAATTAACATATTATCTGTTACCGAGACCTATACCGAAACGATCTAATCAAACCCGGGCCCTTGAGGGATCTTGTTCTGACCGTTTACATAATGTTATTGCTCCAAACCCACACTAAATGTGTTGCAATTGCAAAAGTAATGTTTTATACCACAGGCGCCACACTAATTTTAACTTTTTGCCACGAAACATCTAATTTATTGTCCTTTACAGTCGTATTTGTTTCAATATTCATTAGCCACAAAGAGATACTTACAAGAGGACCTGTATGAAATTTTCGTTTTCTAAAAAAATCCTAATTCAATATCAGTGCTCTTTACTGCCGTTGTTTAACATGACGCAGCCAGTCTACAGCAGCCGTCAAATCTCGTGTTCATTTCCAAAAGTAAGTAGTTGACCGATTTTCCATTTTTACCCTATTTTCATGTCCATTTTTACGCCATTGGACCATTTTCTTAATTTGTGCGAATCTGGCTACTTCCATAATTTTGTCCTTCAAAGCCTGTGCCAAATTTCATTGGGTCAGCTCGAAATTAAGTTATTCGCGGATACTTCAGGTACCTTTTTGGGTCCAATTTGCTATCCCAGATTTTTTTATTATAGTAATTTCTTATAAACGATCCTAAAGAAAGTAAAAGTTGTAATCTACTCGTATAGTATATATCTTCTACCCGGTTAATGTGCCGAAACAGAGACACATTTTTTAGGATGTTTTTATGACCGCGTAAATATTATTATTCGATCGTTAAATTATAAATCCTATACCATGAAACATGTATTTAAATAGTAAAATAAAGAATCGTATTAGACCGCTTTAATATATCTTCTTTTATGACGAAATACAATATAAACGTATTCCGGAGTTTGACATCACAGAGAAACAAAATCCTCTTATTGGCGAATGATATGAAAATAAGTAGTCTCTTTTGATCTGTTATTTTCTATTTCCTAAGAATAAAAGGTTCCCTCGACGCAATTCTGTTTGTATTGTATAAGGTTTCTTAACGTATTAATATACATAGTTCGTGTTGAAGCATATTACTGACTTTCTGACGGATCATGGCCTCTATTATTGAACTCTTTATTTTTGTACAATATTTTTTACGATCCGACGCCGTTTGCGTATCTAACGAACTATTGCAGGTACTAAATTTACATACCTAACATTTATTGAATAGCACTGATAGCCAAGTGATTTAAATTACATTCTGCTAATTCGGAGGCCTGCACTCAGTTCTCCGCAGGCACTTCCGACTTTACAAAATTTGAGGTGCATTTCATAAACTAAATATCACCCGCTAAACGGTGAAGGACAGCATCGTAAGAAATCTTCACGTTAGAATTCCCCGTAGTATTATCCGAACAATGCTGTCTGCCAATTCGCCCCACGCTGGCCATTATGGGCTTAAACTCTATTATTATGAGAGGAGACCCGCGTCCAGCAGTGAAACAATACAACAGTTAAAAAAGTGAATAAGCACTGTCACTATACAAATCTTGTATGATGGTATGAAGATGTCACGTGATGTTCGCTAATCTTAACCTCGATACTTCGCCAGTTCACCAAGTTACAAACTACTGACACTAGAACCTCCGAGACTAACTAGTTCGCAATATGCTTAAGTTCACCATATACTATCTAGGCGTGTAAACTTGCATGTTTTCATAGTTAGATTATTTAAAGTTGGAACTCTGTAGCTTTGACCCCAAATTTGAAGTTAAACCTTGCGCGAGCAACGAGCTGATTGGAGCCTGACATTTTGCTATCGAATCTGTAAACATTGCAATCTAATTAAAGTCATAAGCAACTGTGGCCAGTGCCGACTCGACCTTATTTTGTTAGCAGGCTTACATGCGGATTGAGCAGATTCTCGTTAACCACGGGAGAAGTACATTAACATGTTGTTGTACATAAATGTTCAATATTAGATTAGCGGCTTAGCGTTCATTTTATTTTTAAACTTAATTTAGGGTAATTTTAATATGGGTAAAAATGTTTTTGAAGAAAGTATCTGCTTGGAAATAAACTCTACCACGTTGGTGAAACAATACTATTTCTTCAGTAAACTACAATCACGGGATTCAGTTGTTATTATAAAGTTTTCGTAGCACAAATACATGAGGTACTTGGTTATATTTCGTTACAATCTAATTTTGCAACTTCACAAGTTTCACAACAAACTTCGGTGGCACAAACAAACAATTCGAAATATTGTATTAAGGTTCTATTGTTGACTGTTTTTCCGAAATGGGTTTAATAAGTATAGAAGTAGTTTAAATATAGTACGTGTTGCTAGAACTCATATATTTTAGCACGAGTCGCTTGAACATGCTTGACGTAACCGGCAACGTAATTCCTCGAAATACTGGAACCACAATAAAAATGGTAGTCGACGTTACGTTTGGAAGGTTCTCACTTGCTTGTATTATCACCGTTGCAGTTAGATATACGTAGCTTTCGTCAAAGATATCCTCTGAAAGATAGCTGACCCCAGAGAGCGTGCGAAGGGAAACATGTCCCTAATGACGACCTACCCTTTGAGCATTGGTCCGTGAAAATTGTCAGAGGAATAATGGCGCAAGTGTCGGGCGCTGGCGGGCAGCTTAGCAGAAAGTCTTAAGCTATAGAATTGTTTTGATATTACATAGTCGGCACCATTTTCATTACTGACTAATATTAAACGATATTCAACTGTTAATACGTCTTCAATTAATATATGAAAGAGAAATACAGTGATCACTATCAAGTGAATTAACGTTAACAGTACCTCTTGTATTAGGATTAATTTGATAAATTTCACATATACCCATATTAAATGTACTCGTACACAAATAAACGTTTCATTGTTCGATTTTAAGAATTCAAAGAAATGTCAAAAACGCGCTTTACCGTTTTTTAAATATGGGTTAGTCGAGATGAATCTCAATTTGATTATATAGGAATTGTAATTACTGTCGAAATTCGACCACTGATCGAATACTAGTATAATTTAATAATACCAAACGAGAATTGCCCACTTCAGTATAATCGCTAACCTCGTACCTCGCGACCGCTACCTCCGGCGGGGCCTCACGTAAACCGTCACGGTTATTACAGTTGTCTGTATTTACAACATGGGAATTTTCAGGTGGGTTCCTATGAAATTAGGGTCTGACCCTCTTTAGTTTTGTCATATATACGTCGTGACTGTAAACGTAAGGAGTTCATACTCGCTGTTTGTTGTATGTAATTGGTTGTAAAGATACCGTCGGTATGTTGTTGCAAACTTAATAATAAAGTTGCTAAAAGGGAACTATTTTAGTAGAAAAGTTTTTACTCGGATCGTTCATGGCTCTTTGGCGTCTGTGTACCAAAATATTTATGTGGAGTTAAGCATCGCAGGCGTAATTAGTGGTCAGATGGTAGTCTCCGAGCAACTGTAGTAGAAATCAATTTAGATAATGTTACTTCTTCACAAAGCGCATCAAATAACATTGACTTAATTTGGTAACATGGATTATCGCAAAGCACCGCCTGATAGAATCACTTGTTCTAATTTGTTTACCTACTCGTAACTCATACAGTTTAAACGTTAGGAAGAAATATATATTATCGTTTACTGTCGTACTTGAATTTTTACACAGTCATTTCTCACCGCTTTTTGCCGGTCCGTTTTGTCGTAAACAACGAGAGACAAACTCGTCGGCTCGTACACTATAAATCATAATAAACGCGCCTAAAGACAATTCCGCAAATCCCTTTCGTCGCCAAATTGCGTGACGCGTTTTAATGAGCAAGCGAAAGCGGAATTCATGTCGGAAGTTAAGCGGCGCGCGTCGGCTTACGCGGTCGACACAACTTTTCCAAGGTTTCCTTTGTATTTATTTGTCAGATGCCACGGTCATCGTTTTGGACGGAATACAATTTTAACATTGAGCTTGGGCTTGAAAAACAAATATCTTTGAAAAAGAGATAATCAGATAATCTGTGGGAAGTTGGGAAGGCGTGCTTTCTCTCATGTCGCTAGTGCCCACGGGCTTATGTAAACCAAATAATTAAACAAATCTATAAAAAATAATGAAGTTTTTTAAAATCACTGCTACACTTATACTGCTCGGTACGACTGTAACATAAATTATATACATAACTCTAAAACAATTTTGTTCCCAAATCGTATTATGCTTTTTAATGTCGCAATTTGTTTCGAAAGATAAGCGCTGGCGACTGTCGTGCGGGCCCGGCTGACGGGTGGGAAATTCGCAATGTTGACATTTTGACACTTTTGTGTTGACATTTCTTTGACGGTCTCGACAGTCGGGCTTTTGTTACGGTTGAATTAATAATATATTTTATCTTTCATTTCTCACCTTCTTTAGAAACCAGGGTAATCTTTTAATGTCAATGTGCGTAGGCCACAAATACGCAGTCAGAAATCAGGAGCCGGTCTGAGTCGAGGTATCAAATTCAAAAACTAATGTGCGGAAGACAATACAAGCAGAAAGTGTAATTATATCATCCTTTTTTTAGGATTTTATTGTTATCCATCAATGGTAAACGGTGCTCGCTTGCTTAGTTTGAGATCGAGGGCCCACGTGTGAATTGTCCCAACTTCCCAACATATTTTTAAAGTAATTTAAAAACATCATCGATGAAATCTCCTTCAAAATAAAACACAACGTCATTAGTTCATAATAAAGCTTTCAGGGTCCACACTTAACAATCTGACACTATGACACTTATATTCCTGTTCATTCCAGCAGACGTTCTTACATCCGATCATGTAATATGTAAATTCCAAATCGGCCACACATTCAACCTCGCTGATCTGATGATGCAAAATGGGGATGCAAATTTTTTGGAGTAAAACTTAAATTTATGCAATATTTTCGTGCGTTCGTATATAGCCCGCGTGGTAGACTATGGCCCAAATCCCTCTCTGAGAGGAGAACCGGTCCACCAGTGGACCACTACAAAGGGTTGAAAAAAAAACTTTAATTGTTATATACATTTTTATTAACTTTCCACTGGATATTGATCGCCGACGCGTATTCTATATACATCCAGAAACATTTTAAAATATGCCATTCCGACTACAAGTCTCTAGTAACTTCTTTCCCGTAAATTCAATTTGTAAATGATTCGCAAAAGAAAGCGATTTAATTTTTCTTCCTCGGGGAAATTACAGGATGTCAGATCTTACGAACTTGTTAAGAATTTTCTATGTATACCGATACTTTCTTTTCACGTCAGTTTGCTTTCACTTAAAGAGATTTCACTTTAATGAACCTAAATATCGAGTTTCCAATGTCATGGAAAAAAATTCCTGATAAGATTGTTAATAATAATATTGAACTATCGCAGTTCAAAAAAATACAAAACTATAACATTTTATTGCACACCAAATGAGAGAAAAATATACATATGTCATAGATTGATAAGATAATGAATCTCTTGTAGATCGTTGAGTTGAACCTGCGTGGAAGAATTTCGGCTGTGGTGTCATAACATTTGATGCATCGCTCTAATAACCCGCCTGCTAGCAACGTGCTCACCTTTTATGAACAGGCACATAAGCCATTCCATTGTCAGTTCTACTTTGTAAAGAAAATCGTAGTAGAAAATCAATTAACGGCATCTTGTGTTCTCGGAGGGTTGTATTTAGTTTACTGTTACTTAGATGAATAAAAAAACTTGACTTAAGTGACGCCAGTAGCAAAATATTGTTGCCGGGCTAAGTATACCTAAGTTACGTAAGATATACGCGTTAGCTAAAGTAATATTTAATACAGGTAGGCTAAGAATCTCGACCTTTAGCTTATCTTCATTTTTTCAGAGAAGACTTTTTATAATGCTCCCTTGGTATATGGTGATATATGTAATAACATTTATTCCATACAAAATCTGCCCACGTATATCCAGGTGAAGTTTCACTTTCAAACGTGGTGTTACTTACTGTGCATTGTCTGCTTAGTACAGTATAAGTTCTGCCTAGTTGGAGATTAGAAAACCGTGTGAAGATGTCTCAACATATAAAAAAAGGAAAATAATTCGGTACACACGCCACAAACAATGAACCTCAGCTAACTTTCTGCCGCTATAAAATAAAATCATCTTATACAAACAATTCCACGTGACCTTTTCAATACGCATGTATTTTTTGTGCCCCTCTAATACGATCAAATAAACCGTATTCAGTTTCTGGTAAAGTGCAAAATAAAAACATGTCGACCGTACGCAAGTCGTTCATCTCTGCTGGAGGGGGGTCCGCTCCGAGTCAATTTGCTCTTAGATATGCGCGCTTTAAATATTCCCGAGGCCCCGGTGCCAATTACGGATCTCGCAGGTTTACTTTTTTGCTACAGAAACGTTTTCAGGGTTGCGTACTGAGTCTGTCTGTCGCAGGTTACGAGGTTCAAATGAAAGTTATGAAGCCATCACGCTAGGTACCTGAGGGGGTGCATACGGAACCAAGTAACGAATATCCTTACACATGTAATATGGTTATTCTACATTCACCGTACTCTGTATACATACATACGCGCCGATTTCCTAAACTCGACTCATTCATCAGATTCTGTTCCGTTTGGTCAAGTTAGGAAAAGTCTTGATCTCCCTCAGCAACTGCATCGCAATTTTTCTATATATGGGAATGTAATAGTTTGTTTCTGCCAATCACAGATTGGTGAAAGTAGTGTACGTATTTCGAAATGAACCTTGAAGATTGTTTCGAGCCTATTATGGTAAATAACATTTAGAAAAGCTGTAACACATTCAAGATCCATTGCAAGGTTCTTTTATCAAGGTTATGTTTATTCGTACAAGGAAACTATCTTTACGAGACTCATTATTTGGGGTGTATTTTCATCTTAAGAAAGGTGCTGACTTAAAAAATGTTTCCAGATTTTTCGATGTTGTGTACTGATCGCAATAGACGAGCCCAACTCGCCCTTGGCCGCTCCTTTGATACAATAAGCAGACTGCAAAACTCTTAATTCCACGTCATTTTTTTTGCGTCGCGCCGGAGATTACAGCGGCAGGGCGGCACTTGGAACTGTTTCATTACCCGTCTCCCCTCACCTGCTGGAGCTAAATTAAATTCACGAATGGCGTCATTACCTCGGCACCGGAGACAATAACACAAAAGTATTGTTTACTTTGAATTATCCTAGTGGTTCTATCTGTTTTATGAAAGTTAATTAAACATAATGTGATACTGCCGGTGGTTGGATGCTACCGAGTATATTACAATGTAATATTTATCCTTACAACTTTCAAGCTTGTAATTTGGTATGTTTTTCGAGAACATTATTCCATCTGACCGAGGTAATGTCGTAACATCACACCAGGTCTCTAACGGGGTAAGCAGAGGAACATAGAGTATCAAATATCTATTCATACATAGATATACGCCGATACTTTCGGAGAATTCTGACTCCCCCATCAGCCACATTTGACGCAGCGGAATATGCTCCTATTATCTTTCCTGAATGTAAACAATACGAATTGTTTTCGCAGACAAGTCCTGGAGAACGGCACGCTGGTGTTCCTCCCGTTCTCCGCGGTGCAATACAGACAGGACGTGCACAGCACCGTGTACCGATGTCGGGCGCACAACGCGCACGGCGCCATCGTGTCTAGAGACATGCGGACACAAGCAGGTGAGATCAATGTTGGATTTTTTAATACACAGTTTAACATAAGGCACTGTCCACACAGAGTCTATAGGCTATATCCGCACAGTACTAACTTAAGTTATCTTAGTGTCCATTGAATAAATAACAGATATAATTTTTACTTAGACGCCAAGTTTCGTAGACTGAGAATGTAACTATTTAAGCAACGTTTTCGATCCTAATAGCCAATTAAATGAAACTGTTACTACCAGCCCCCGTGTCCTCGTCTGGTTATCGTTTTTGATTAGATGCACTATTACTGAGATTAAAAAATTAAATTTCAACGCTACTTCTCGGTCGAATGCAAAATTTGCAAAGGAACAAAATTGTCAAACGGAATTTGAAATTCTGCAAAACTTCTAAGCCGCGTCGCTCTAGTTCCAGTGTTAATAAAACTTTAACCGCATTTGCGAGGAATTTTACTGACAATTCCTGGAACTTCGTGACGATTTTTTTCTTCCTTCCAGAAACGTAAATCGTTAAAGAGAAATAAGAAGTTTTTTAAGAAAAAAGTTAAAACATAAAACACCTCCGAGGAACATTTTGAAATGGCAGACAACGAACTCAATTATAACACTTATAATAAGCACCTATACAATATACGTATAGGTAGATTTAATCTATACTTACATTATCTAAATATACCTTAAAGTTACTATTACATAATATATTATTTATTCGGGTAGTATCTATATGTATATGAAAACTGTTTATATGAAACATCTTTCACGGCGAAAATCCAAAATTTAATAACAATTTCTATTCTATCATTGCTTTGCCTGCAGTACCTATCTTCATATAGTGGGTATGAAACCAGTTATCCTATTACTTAAGCATTTTAATTCTTATAAAAACAGAACGGTTTCGTATTCCGAACTAGTTATTCTGACGATTAATATAATTACGTCGTGTTTTTTCCGCTGTAAAAAGTTCCCTCTGGCACTCTTGAGCCATAAAATAAATGTACGTAAAATACTATAAGAATGCAGAATTTTTTTTAACTGGATCATAGTCCCAAACAAACAAATGAATTAGTATACGTTTACAAATATTTCACAATATTAGTATGTTTATGTATAGCGTAATATGTAACATTGTCGACTCCACCTGTACACGTAATATTCAAGTACGGTACAAATTAAACGAACAATGAATTCATGCGAAATTCTCTTTAAAGCAACTTTCTGTAAAAATTCCAAAACGCTTTTCCTCGCAACGCTTTGGTTCGTTAGAGGATTGCGTCGTTCCAACATCCGTCGGCGCGGGCGTCGATTGGCAGTCGCCGTGATTGGCCAGCAGGAGCATCGGGAAACGTTCAAATAAATTTTACATGTTCGACGTGACATTTATTGCAATGTTAAAGATGCGGAAATAACACTGACAGATTTTACAATTTATACTCGCGTAAAACGCCGAACGATTTATATTTTTGGTTTCTAAGATTTTTTTTGAACTCCAATGTAGAGGGGAAATACGAGAGGATAAAGTCCGACATAAGTTTACCAGAATTTGAAGTAAGGCTGCATCTTGCATGCGGCGTTATGGGCTCAATGATACAACAGGCGAAGGGTCCATTGTAACATCTCGGCGATCACGAATAAAATAATCATCTAACTAACACAGTTCACTAAAGGTTTTTGGATGGGCTATTGTACGATAACAATCAACATGTTATTAACATCGATGCCTAGCTCGGCCTACAAACGTCTACTACCGTCGGACTGAGGTAGTAACATTTGAAGTTCAGACAAGTAACACATGCGCAACCAAAACAAAACGAAGTGTAAAAAAATATACTAAAATGAAAAAGACAAATGTAAAACTGTTAACTCAGCGTTGCATCGGAATAAACTAGACACCGTAGTACGTATAGCAGCTGCAGCTTTGTTAAACTAAACTAACTTGGTTTAAGTCGGGATCTCGCATTTCCCACAACTCTATTCCGCACAAGTTACGGGTAGTACAACATGTAACAAGTACTCGAACCAGATACTTGAATTACATTTATTTGTTAATATTTTTGATAAGATTAAAAGTTTTTTTTTAATCTGATTTTATTATAGATCTGTTGATTGGTAAACATTGCTTGCCAATAAAAAATTCAAATCCCAATAAATTGTCAATGTTATATTTTATCGTCATATTTCAGAGGAACAATACGAGTCGTATGACACGACAACTATATTAATAACTAAGTAGTTAGTAGTACTTATTTAATTACTGCAACAATTTATTCGACTGAAATGTTAACGATATCTTTTCTTAACTGCTTATTATACATTCAAGATCAATTCAATTCGAAATATAAATTGGTCATAGATTCAAAGGGCGTAAATGTTATTTAGGATTTTAATAATTTTATGTTCAAATTAAGCAGATACCTACATATATGCATCCTCTATCAACAGATAAGCGTGATTTACACAAAAATTTCACAACAATGAATTCGTTGACAAAAAATCATTTTGTTCTAATTTCTTCTTATACTGAAATTATCGTAATAAGAAGAACTGGTAAATCACATCTGAATAGCGCTATTTGCATACACACAATACGACCTATATCGTGTGATATAAACAAGGATGTGGTCCGAAAGCCCATTGTAAGCCGCCATTCAACGCTAGCTTCCGCCATAAGAGATGTCGACTGAGCTTTATTCAATTCAAAGAGCGTTATTCAAGATTAAATATTATAATATACTGAATATTTGTCAAAGCGCCCGTGTTAAAACAGGCAATTAAGAAGCAAATGTATCAAATGTTACTTAACTAGCTTACATAACTATAAGCTAGCCAATCAGGACGACGCTGGCACACAAGGTCTCTGTACTCCTGCACTAGTTAACTAGTTGCATGAACTGTCGACGCGGAAAATCTTCGACGCCGTCGCAATGTGCTAGTTACTTGCACAACTATCCGCTGAGTACTAGGCCAGTTAATTGGTCCGGCCACCCGAGCCGGCGAGGGGACGCGAAAACTGCGTATTACCGCGCCAATTAATTAACAGGATTTAACGGTAATAACGAGGAGTGAAGTGGCAACATTTGAGCTTTGCCACTTTTACGTTTACGCCATCTCGTTCGGTCGGGACATGTGATAATTAGTCAAGGTGCAAAAGCCTAAAGGGCGCTTTTTATACACTTTACGCTATGTTTTACTGCCTGCAAATTTTAACCTAATTTTCGATGCGGCCTCATTACGGTTGATAAGAAATAATTTCAATGATTTCTTAACGATACAATAAAAAGATAAAAATACGTGTCAGGCAGCGGGTCGGTCGGCTGCAACTTATTACTGTCCACTTCTAGGCACTGGTAGTCCCACAACTGTGAGAAGTTTAGTACATACTTCACCACGATGCTCCAATACGACATAAATTATATCATTACGTCGTATATTGCCTCCACGTTGACCTTTCATACCGGGATGCAAGGTGAACATGGAGTATATCATACTCCTAAATATAAAGATATAAACAATATAACCTTAACAGAATTAATTCTTAGAAGGAATTCAAATTTTTCTTTCGACTAAAAGTCTTTCTTGAAGAATTTTAGTCATTGCTACATTCTAGACTTTGATATCAAACAAACGAGTTGCAAACGAATAGGACTGTCTAAACAATCTTAGTTCGCAAATATACACGACCTACTTTTACATAACAGCTGTAAATAGAACTACTACACACTGCTATTTCGCTAGTTTTATGTTAGTATAAAGAGTTAGATAGCGTTTGTGTGGCTTAATTTTTATAAAATTCTTGAACCCTGAATTAGAATACTAACGCTAACTAATTATTACAATACTAAATTAAGCTTAATTTATTCATATGGTGAACACACCATTGTGGCCGATGGTTGCTTGAATATCATCTCTATTTAATTCCAGATAAAGATGTTTACACCCAGTCAGGACCATTTCAAATTAGATGGTTAGCATTTTCAGTCCACGTGTACTGAAGCTGACCAACACAGTCTCTAGGCTCAGCAGCACAACTGTGAATTTAGAATAAGAAGGATATTGAATAATCCAACTGTTTCGTTGGCAAATAATATTAAGGAACTGTCAGATCTATAACTAATTGTAAGTGAATTAACATTTACACTAACACACTTATGTTTACAGTCGTGTTCGAGGTCGTTTGCACGTTTCACTGAAAAGTGAATATTTCGCTGGCTATATCTCATAAAATAAGTTAAATGGTTTGTTAATAAATAATGTCTTTCACAAACGCTGTAGTCACCGAACTGTGCGGTTATAACACGAATTAAAAGTTTTCACCCTTTGACGTTTACTGCAAACAAGTA
Source organism: Agara michaeli (assembly GCA_018245675.1). Lineage (NCBI taxonomy): Eukaryota > Metazoa > Arthropoda > Insecta > Lepidoptera > Hesperiidae > Agara > Agara michaeli. The sequence goes on along the minus strand of DWDX01000734.1, from coordinate 2,169 downwards.
TAAATATAGTAAATGTCAATTATGAAATGTAATAATTAGTTATAAATGCAGGCTCGATTCCACCGGGAGCTACGAGCGGGTGCGCTCTTTCAAATTATTCCATAATTTCAACATTGCAATTACGTCTACTGCAAATTAATCCACTTACCCGTAAATAAATTTATAATATTACACTGACGGATGTTTATCATTTTGCGTTCTTTATTTAAGTTTTATTGACGTCTGCGGGACAATGTGATGATGATGATTCAATTTCGTTTGAAGTGAAGACAGTAACAAACGAGCAGGTAACGGTCGCGGGCGGCAGATTAGTGACCGTCAGTGTCGCACCGCGCGAGCTTTCTGTGAAGGTACGTAGGAGGAATGGTACAAAACACTCCCCCGCGCTCTGCACGTCGCTGATGCGAACTCTTTCCGAAAACCGCTTAACGCGGCGAAAGAAGTTTGCACTTCAAAATAAAAAGAATTACCTCCCATATTTCGGACATGTAGGAAGAATGACAACATAGGTATACGAGGCGAGCGTTGATGGTTACGTACGTCGCGAGACACCGAGACTTTCGTGTCTCGACCTCCGAAAGCGGAATGATTTCATGAATAAGGCGATAAATATGAAAGAAGCGCGATAGCTCAGTAAGGATCGAGATATTTGGTACTTGATAGTAATGGTAAAAGTAATAGTAATAGAATGCATCGCGTTTTGTGCACTATAACCGATTTATACATACAAACTACTGAATTTGTTATTAACAATCTTAGTTGCTTCGTCCCATTAATAGAGCAGTAAGGACGGATTTACAAGCAACGATGAGATAACGGCTCGCAGCACGTACGCTGCTCGCTACGCTTCCTACTTAGAGTTACGTGTCGCGCTTAACGAGCAATGTATACTGTAGCTACAAATATAATCAAATGCTTACAAGACTTATTTTATTCGCTAACAACAAAATGAATTCGAAAACAAGTCGATTATTCGACTAATCTAATACCAAACCGATTCCAAATTAGGCATAACCCGTGCTATTCATTCCTTCATCGCACAAGTATTTGTCCCAGTTAGGAATCGAAGCCACTACCCAAGGATCAGGAGTCGATTCATTAACCACTGAGCGAGCCCGTTAAATACATAAAACAACAACAACATACCGTCACACCAGATCCCTAACGGGGTAGGCAGAAAGCACCGAGTGCCAAATATCTGTGTCGTTGCAAACTTGACGCGCTTCGTCTATATACTCTCTTCCTGCATACAAGTTAAATACATATGATAGCGAACACCGTAATAAAGTATCCAAAATTTCTTTCACAGCAACACCATCAAACAAGCATCACCATCGAATATTTATACTAATTTGGAAGCGAGATAATTGCCTTAATACCAAAATAACTTCCGGAATGTCACCTACATACGATACGCGCGTTAACACTCCGACCGCCGCCGAAGCGCGGGGTGACGCGCGCCATTACTCACCGGAGAACGTAATAACTCGTCCCGTCAAAAACGCTGAGTATTCAACGGACCCGGGGACGGGTATACTCGTAGTGGGGAAACTTGAAACGGGAATGGATTAAGGGTTGTCGTATTAAGTGTCGGAATAATGGTTCACGACAAACGACTCGTGCCCACGAACCGCTAATTCCAGTGTAATATGAATGGTTGTATTGTTCTACGGCTTTTCAATGACGCGTTCGTGTATTAGAATATTATGCGGAATCATTCGCCCCTCTAATAACTGCTCTTGAAATCTTTTGCATAGGGCTCAACACTTGAGAGACAATAGCGTGCACTGCACTTCATTATATGATTCACGTTCATTTTAAACTTTAGAATAACCCTACAGTAAGTGATATTTTTGTGTGTTTTTATATGAATGGTCGCAATTTGAACAATTTGTTGACAATTTTCTTCATGTGCTCAACGCTTATATTACTATACCATCGCTCCACGCCGCTTACGGGGCAGGCAGAGAGCGCCGACTGCCATATATCTCTATCCTTACAAACCTGCCGTACTTCTTTTACATTCCTCACACTCTTTACCAATCGTAGTCCCGGTGGTAACACTGATAATAACGTAACAATACGCCTGTAACTCCTAAGAGGTAGGCAGAGGAGTGTAGTACACCCCCACATTTCACCAGTTACGTTTAAGTCCCACAATGGAATAGG
>DWDX01000733.1:0-23349 GCA_018245675.1 Agara michaeli | reverse complement strand
TCTTGACTCTTCCGTCAGCCAGTATCTGACCTATTTGGTCGAGATAGGACAGTCTAGGTCTCCCTCGGCGCCTACATTCATCAACACTCGCATTGTATATCTGCTTCGTCATTCTCTCATCATCCATTCTTTCCACATGTCCGAACCAGGGGAGCATTCCCTTTCTCATTTGTTCATTACAAATTACAAAAGAATAAGATAAGTATATATATAATGCTAATGGTGTCAAAATTTCATTTTATTCAAAGTATTACCTAAATGTAGGTATATGTACATATACATAATGTATTTATAACCTTATAACTAGCTCGGCTCCGCCGCCCTGTGATGAATCCCTAAGTACTTACTTTCCTCGGATTGCTTTCCAGTTAATTAACGAAGTTTCTGTCAAGTAATGACGAAATTTTCATGAATGTGGGTAGATAATGGCTTCGTATCGCTTAAATGAACAGAATACATTTTGAATGATTGTATAAATTGATGATATTTATTTAATGAAACTGCCATGTCAGTTTGAAGTACTTTTATTCATTTCCTTTGAATAGAATATAATCTTATTATAGTTTTCTAATTATCAGAAATGTAGACATTCCATCTTTATTTTGAACGAAATCATACTAATACAATCTATATAAAATATAAATGGCTACGTGTATTGGTATCTATATAGAAATATCTTGAGCCAAACTTTTCATGCTAAAATTTGTCTACACATCAGCTTGCATAGATTACATAATTGTACAGATTTAATACTCCTTTTCTATCTATAAGATATTACTAAAGGCATACTTCTACTATAAAATGAAATATAATTTAATTTAAACTAAAAATTATATGTCAAACAAAATTATACAACAAAAAGGATAAAGTTATAAATTAAAAAAATACTTGAATTTTAGAAAATAATAACAATATTTAACATGTACCTACTGGTAGTACGTTACGGGTGACACAGTTTGATATTTATAATGCTAACTTAGTATAAAATCATCGGAATTGGTATTACAAGCAATGAAAAATTAGGTAATTTGACATTATTAAGTATAAACCGATATGTACTTTGAAAGATATTTAAAGGCGCAGTAGTTACATAAAAAAATAAAAACGTATGGTTGAAATGGTTAAGTCGAATTCTGCATGGTTCTTTTATGAAATAGGACGAAGTTCATTACATTTGTTATTTGAACAATGGCCTTATAGACCTGATGTAGTACAAATATTAGATAAGAAGCTGTAAAGCTAAAATATCACCTAAACCTCCCTCCTCATAGAGAGTTTTTACCTTCTTAGATATACAAATGTATACTATGTTTTATATCTTTGCTTTGCAATAAGATTTCTGGTATTGTCTGCTTAGACCGTAGAAGTAAAAAATTAATCTCTAGCACCTGAATAAGAATACATATTTATATAGTAAAACGCTAGGCCAAAGTATTCAGTTACATGTAACAGAACAAATAATAAACTAGATAACAATTATTGTTTAAGATTATAGCTTGAAGTATTATGTACTATCTGAAAATATTAGTTCTGATAGTGCAAACGAATACGACCATATGAATATTGACAAATTTTATTACCTAGGCTTCAAAAACGTCCGTAGTAAAAGTGACATGAGATAATGTTCTGCGCCGTACATCATAAAGATAATTTGATCTTTTATATTTATTACCACGGTTAACATTGCCGGGGCGAAATGAAATATATATGTATGCACTTAATTCATGGTTAATGAAGTAAGGAATGTTAATGCATTATTTTCTATCTAACGATAAGTCTTAGACAATCAGTACCTAATATATTTACAAATGTAAGGCTGTGCAATTCAGTATGTAGCTGCCAAGTGAAGGGATTCCTTAATTATTTATTAGAAAGTTATCATTCTCATAATTATTAAACAACGCAACAACAACCCTTGGTTTAACGCCGATTATAGTCTCATTTTGTACGATCATTTATTCCCGTTGTAACTTTAATACACGTCTATTATCAAATGAGTAAAGAATCGAAAAAGATTGAAAACCTGACTGATATAATTTAAGTTTACCTTATACATATTGAAGATGAATACTTGAAATTTTTGTTCTACAAAAGCCACAAAAAGTTGAACTTTGGCATACGAAACGGTATTTTTGGGACATTTTAATTATAATTTCTTATAAAGTCGGCTTTAATTCGAGCGATAAAGAGTTAAAAAACTAGGAAGGTTCAAATTGGAATAGTTCAATAGATGTTAGTTTTTTTATGTTTTGATTGCCTGGTTTACAAATATTACATCAGGTCGCTTGTTTCATTCTGCCTCAAGTATCTTTAAGTCTACATAATACTCAGTCTCATATTTGTTGGCGGTAATCAGTGGAATCCGTTTAAGTAGCGATACGATGTTTTAAGCCGCGGAGTTCATCAACGAGGTCGCCGTCAGCAGCTACGAAACGTTTGTCAATTCTTCGGGGTTTCGAGTTTTCCTGTAAAAAGAAAATGTTAGATTTCATTCATGAAACTTCAAAGTGGGTCCAGTAAAAAGAGGATTCAGAATATATTGCTCCCCTGCTCCTAGTTCACCCTCAATGACCCGGCCTCTGTGCGCCGTGTCACCCACCACCCCCGGCCCGGCCAAGTTATTTTTAGACTCGGGGAGGTTTCACAATCTATAGCGAACAAGATGTACCTATACGAAGTTTGATTGGTATTACAAATTTAATTTGGCCTGAAAAAATACTTACGTTGTTACGGTTATCCAATAGCTGTGCAATTGCTTGATAAAAGGAGGAATCTTTTCTGTTTTGTTGTGAATGATGATTTTTGGATATTGTGTCCTGAGCCGGTCGAGGTACCATCACTTCTTTCTCCCCTAATTTTAGAGCTTCGGCGCTGACAATAGGTGCAGCTGTTGTCACGCTTCTCTTATTGCCATTCCAGTTAATAAAGGAGTCGGAATTGTCACCGACATAGTCATCGTCATCAAATCTAGGAACTGTTTTAGGTACGTGGTACAATGGTTTTCCGGCTAAAGCTTTTAATTCTCTCACATCTTCGTCCTCGGCATCTGTTTCATCATAATCAGTGGTGGGAAAGGCGGCACGTGCATTCTCTCGTCGTCTTTGAGCATCTTGGGCCATTTGGGTTAGAATTAAATTGTCGAGAAAAGCAGCACTGACGTCGTCAACATCATTTGACCGCCAGTTGGGGTCAGCATCGCTTTCAAACCAAGTTTCCTGGCCAATGGGAAGAGCGGCTAATCTTTCTTCTTGCCTTTTTGGCGCTTCGTTGGCAAAATGACCATAGGGGTCGTAAAAGTAGTTGTATGGTACTTGCCCATATACATCGGGTACATTAAAAGTCCCCGAGTCGTAATAATACGGCACTTTAGGAGCGTAGAAGTAATCCTCATCAGAGTATTCTCGAGGTGGTTGCGGATATACAGGCCAAGTTTGAAGAGGGTAAGTCAGCGCTTGACCCAATAAGTAGCATATCATTACGGGCCACAGTCTATAACAAAAACAGAATTTTATCAAAAATTTATGTCAAAAATAAATTACTTGTAATTTAATATACAACTGAGCAACAGTAATTTTGAAACAAAAATCAGAATAATATAATGACGTAAAAGTAATATTTTTTAGCTACGTTGCGCAATTAGCTATATTCAATAATTAAAAATGTGCTACTTACATTAAGCTCGATTGCTGCATTTTTGCACTTTTAACACTTTTTGAACTTCTCAAATGACGATCGCGGCCCGACTACGTAGTCAGGGCGGGTCGCGGGGCTTTATAAGCTGGTCGCCCACGCGCGCCGCCCACACGTTCTCAATGAACGTCTCCCCAACCCTCTGGCCCGCATCCCACGCTCGACACGACCCCCTGCCAACCTCAACCCCTGCGTTCCTCGCAGCGCTATCGATCGCGCCCACAGATTATTCATCTCACTAAACCGTCATACTATTTCGCTGAACTCCTTATAATGAATAACTGCGTAAATGACTGTTACATGTACTGATTTTGATGCCCTTCGGACTTGTTTGTAAAATATCTTTTGAATCGGACGTTGATATTGTTACCTGAAACAGGAACCCGATACCTACTTGTGTACAGAGTTCCTATTATCTCTTCTTAAGTGGGAATAAATAAGAAATCCTTGCTCAATCGAAACCAGCTTCTGTAAATATCCTAGAATGCCGCATTTGAATAATGGCAAAAAAGAGGAAAATTAACGTTAATTCTACATATTTATATACAAGTACACACTGCAGTTTGAATTAAAATGACCCATTTCACATATACGTCAGTCAGTTAGTTTTCTGCAACTGTTTTAATTACAGTGCAGTTTCAATATGTTATTTATTTCGAATTGCATATTTTACTATGCTTTACTATAAGGTTAAGATAATATGTCCATAAAAACTGTATATCACATGAAAGGTCGTAAGGACTAATTCTAGTTTTTATCGAACCAGAATCTACTATTCAATGAGCCTCCTACCCTCCCACGCACGAAGCACTGAATACGTGTTAAAATGCTGTAAAGCAGATAGCTTGGAAATTCTCACATTACGTGTCGCTAATTGTTCAGTCTTTATTTTAAAGGTTTCATATCTATAAAAAGGGAAATAATACCTACGTTTAAATTGGCCTTCTTAGATGAATTATACCTTTTACCGTAGGACTCCTATTACGAAATCATGATGTCTGAAAATAATATGAATTAAGTATTGAAATACATATAATACAATTTAAACTATTTTTCGGCTTAGTGTAACTTTGATAAAATTAAGGCTTCCAGTTTGTTCAAATTATGCAAATCGTCTAGTTTTGAACAGCCTTTTGTTATGCCTGTCATTCAGTTTTCAATAAATACTAAATATATAAACAATTTTAATAACATGTAAAGAAAGCGCTCATCTTTTAGATTCATCATATTTTTTTCATTCTAGTGTTGAAATTGGCCTGAAATACATATATTTACACTACAAGTTGTGGGCAGACAATAAAGCATGAGATATACATATTAGTATTATTACTTAGCCCTCAACGGGGACTACGCAGCTCAGTAAAAAGTAGTGTTTTTTTTTTATTTTACGTACCATATTTATTGCAACATCTCCACATTCGACTTTTAATGTCATTTTACTTAATAACTGCTCGATCATGAATGTAATCCTAAATAAACTCTTATCTTATCTAAAACGCCTATCACACCGGCACCGGCGTGGTAATCAATGTACTAAACGAATCAACAAGTTAAACAATAAGTACGTGAACAGCCAATTACTACTATTTTGGTCCTACCCGTTACCGCCCTATTTGCATGGCGTATTTAAAAGGTTAATCATAGTATTTCTAAAATCTTAAGAAAAATTAATCAGTTGCATATATTTTTAATGGTCCTTTCAAAGATACTTACAAATGTTTTTATAATTAGCATCGATAATTGTGGAATCAAAAATTTGAATATTTACTGTAAACAAAAATAGCATGGTGAGATGCAAAACATCTACAGAGTTACATATTAACTCTATATTCTTTTTGATCTCCAATTTGTAGTCATTCATTTTATCATTTATGTGGAATTGTGGAATTTGAATAGCTGTGCCAAAAGAAACGAATCCTGTTATTGTAGTTTTCTATAGCTTGGTGACGTGGTTATTTGCCAAATCGTTACGAGTTGGGTAGAGAGAGGGTTTCGAAAACAGTAACAGTTCGTTGCAGTCGATGTGCATGGGTTGGCATTTGCGGAAGTCACAAACACCGGGTCAACGGCCGGCAGGCGCCCTCCGGGCGACATTAAAGTCGATACTTGCAGAAATACGTCAATAACTAGGTGTTGCGATTCTCGAACAATTTTGTTTACACTATTGTTTATAAACCATAAAATTAAGCTAGTTTTCAATGATTCACCGTAATGAAATATTACTTTTTATTATTCTACGTCGGGTACGTATATTGTGGAGTAACTGTAACTAGGTAACAAATGTGGTTTATGAACATTGTTGACGTTGTTTACTTTTTGAAAGCTTGTAGTTCTCGGAATAGTATTGTAGCTAATTAACAAGCTAGGTTAATACATTTCTAAGCACCTACTGAAATTGATTCTACCGCATGAAATTTTCCACACCTTCGTTATGCACGGCCAGTATGTAAATGAATGTTTCTAATTTACAGGCCAATGTAATACATGTACATTTCTCTCGTAGTTAATAATAATATCTATAATAATATATAGGGACAACTCCACACACGTTAATTTAAATACGTAGAAATCTAGATGAGAAAGGCCTTGTTAAAAAAAATATATAAACGTGTATGTACCTATATATGTTTTAATTGTGTTGATTAAACCTTAAAATAAGTTTTTATAGTATAGGTAGGTACATTTTAAATTCAACACCTAAAAAGAGAAAATAAGAAATGAAAGATTTATGTTTCCGCGCGAACCACGTTCCGTTTAACGATAAATAATATTATGTAACCATATTATAATATAATTCAACTAGATGTTTATTTTCATAACAATGCAGCTTTAATACTATTTCGTTGAACAGATAATAATTAACAAGATGGTAATAGGATAAAGCCCTTAACGGTCAAATTAATAATTGTTTATTTTAAGTTTTAATAATTTACCTTATTTAGTTGACTGCCGAATAACAATAATAATAATAATGAAACCGTATTTACTACATTTTATATTCAATATAAATATATGTTTAAAATGTGCCAAGAATCAGTTTAATCTACTTTGAATGAACTAAATACATAGTTTTCGTAGGGTGCATGCTACGATATTTAATACGAATCTAAATACATATTTCGAAACGTTGATCCGCATTGAATAATTCCCAGGTGATAAAATCAAGAATTCAAACGAGTCATTACTTAACAGAGAAATTTCTATTTTATTCACAAAAGCAAGTGTATTACACTGTTTCTGTTAATTAACGCGCGACGCTCGGGTTATAATTTTGATTTATACTTTTATTCTTGAATTTTAGTCAGTACATTAATTCTATTCTACACTTATTGGCAAATAAAATTAATTACAATATTATACACTTTAATAAATAAAATTCTACCTATTTTCAAAAACACATTATAAAAATTTGTCTAGGCTATTAAATCTATATGGAAAATGCGGTTTCATAGAATAATTGTTTTTAGCTATAAAACCTAAAAATGTTATAAGATAAATCCATGTTTTCTATAATGATGAAAATATTTTGCACAATGTGCTCCTGAATTTTCTAGAGCAAAGCGAAACTTTTCGTGCCTTTATTCGATTTTGTTACTGAACGTTATTACGGCGTAGGCGGCAGCTTCTTCTATAAATAGCCGAACTGTTCACTTGTCTACGAACAGCGATGACGATACGTAGATAATGGACCTTAAATTTCAGTTATCTTTTACTTTTACAGAAACCCAGTTATTGAATATTGATTTTTTTACTTGTTTTTACGTATATTGACATTGATTTTCTTTTATTTAGGGTTTGCACGTGCATTAGTGTATTTCAAATAGCTAATGTCCTATATGATTTTCTAGATTTGGTTTGGTAAAGGGAATAACAATTTGTATGACGGTGACGCCCATGCTATACTATGATTTAGTAGAAGTACGACCAGCATCGACATTGGATTTGACAATTTTAAGTAGACTCTGAACCCAATAGAGTGCACGAGTGATGTTATAAAACAAAGGAATCATTAGTTCAAGCAAGCTATTTTAAAGGTGTCTGTGACATAATTTTTAAGGTTATTTATTATTAACGACGTATCGCGCTTGAATTAGGGTTGACGATAGTAATATATTCTGAATGCTAGTAATTATATAATACACAACTATGTTTCGCAGATATAGCTTCAATTCAGTCGCGTTTGGTCCGTTCCATTCATGAATGTAGGTTCTTACGTCATTCGCCCCCCCAAGGGGGTGAGGTCGCCCCCTCAGGCGGAACCAGTGCGCAGCTGCTGATAGGGGGACGTGACGTCAAACTTTTCATGCAACAAGTGTATGGAAAATATAGCTGGTTTGAATAGAGAGCTATTTTTATCTAACTCTAAAGGTTTCACGTAGGACTTAAATAATCAAATTTCATGTACATAATAACATGATATAAATATAATTAAATAATAATAATTAAATTTAATAATAATAAAATTAAAGCAGTAGTTACTTTAATTTTTAGAAAAACGCCAAACCAGCAATCTTTTTTCTCCGTGTATTTATTACTACCACAAAATACTAAAATATAGTTTAGGTACTCATCTGTGACAAGATAAAACTCTTTCCAATTACATATAGTGCTTCTACCATAATATAATATTATCTGTATCTATGTATTTAGATAGCATAGATAAGTCACAATATAAGGTGATTAGGGACCTTATTATCAATAAAACCTCGTCGCGCTGGGTACGAAGCACTTGCTGTAACTATAGCCATCTATCGAAAGCGAGCAACAACAAAAGCTTGTTTCAGAAGCTTCGCTACTTAAGCATGGCATTGCATGGAACAATATCTGTCGCTGTAAGCTCAGGTAAATGAAAGTAATGTTGAAAGTAGGCAAGAGATGGCGCAGTCATTATGAAATCGCGATATCCATGTTTTTCATTTCTTCTCATACATGTTGTACATCATAAATATTTTTGTAAGAACATTCTATTTTATTATGATTTGTTATAAGATTTTTGTAATGCAAATGTATGTTTAGAATTATGTCTTCGAGTTGAAATTTTTTACTCACGTATAGTTAGTACGAGTATGTACCTATATTGTCGTAGCCAAAACTGTTCCGGCCGCAATTGACTGGGAATAACGGATAGTAACAACATTTTCAGCAGCCTCATGTCCGTCACGTTGTTTGTCACATTGACTTTAATGATGAAGTTGGTATATATATACTTAGTTGAATAAAATTATGACGATTATTAAATCCCTAATTTAATTTTGTTTAGGTATCCGGTTTCAGTTTCGACAATATATTATGTATAACGGTTCAAAATTAATGGACTCCTTTAATCATGTTCAGTAATCCATATGCCACCAAAAACACTTATGTAAAATAAAGGACTTAAAGTAATGAAATCTAAAATTAAACGAAGTTCTGACCATAATTTTATTTTCAATAAATTACATAGGTATCCGACACACCCTTCTCGTCTCTAGGATACATAAGTGAGTACCTATGTGTGTTCCATTAAAGGTTTAATTAATTGCTTATACATATTATCTCCTTTTCTTCGACCACAACTTTGTTGTTACATATTTTACTGACTTTACAGGTTTCTTTATTAACGCGTTAAAACGTTTCGTGCATATACACACTGTATGTGTTAGGTCTTAACTTAGTGAGACGCACTACCGTGTTATGCGTCGTGCTACGCCTCGCAGATTGTCGCTGCATTCGACTCATGCATGGACCTGCCTAGTCAGCTATACGCATGATTGGTCCTAGAACTTTATTCATTGTAGTTTATTCGGCACCTAATTTGAAATAAAATAAATAAAGTGATAAGTACTTTAATTTAATTGTTTAATAAATGATTAAGAAAATGATTAAGAATAACATACAGTTAGGTTAGGTACCTATATAACTTTGGCGGGTAGGTGTAGGCTTAGGTAATGAAAATATAGGACCGGTGGTATAGGTGGTGGTATATTCATGTACAGAAATTTTTACATATGTTTTAAATTTTGATGTGAAATAACATTTCTCCATGGCATTTGGTTCTTTTATTTAAATTAACGTATCTAGAAACAGCGTTGTTGTAATATATATTAGTGAATGGATATTTATTAATTATTTATATGTTTTTAATATTTTTTTTAATAAATACATTCAAGTGCGTTTGTATCTCTACTAATTTTGCAATAATCGTAGAGGGCTAAAATTTATAAATGAATAACCTGTTTTTACAAGAACCAAGTTACAAACAAATCTTAAATACACAAAGAACGTGGTCTATGTGCTATCTACGTATTATCTCAGAATTGGTGAGTGACTAGTATCGAACAATAAATATTGGAATCTTTAGGCGGCCATTATCTCGGCATCATCATCCCGCAACTATGGTCGGAGCTTTAAAAGCTGCGGGGGAGGAACGGTGCGCCGTAAGGAGGGTCGCGGGGCGTCGTGAAAGCCTCCGCCTGCCAGTGCCGTGTGGACCGCGACGCAGGTCGCTTGCCGCATGTTTACCGGAACTTAACTGTCAAAGTGACAAAAACTTTACATAAAAGTGTTATCATATTGTGTATGTCATAGTTTTAGACAGTTATAGGCAGAGATTATTATGTGTTTATGTCATAGTTTTTTAAATGTAAGACGCAGTTGACTGGTGATAGTGAGTGTCACGTGTGTTTACGAATGAATGTGACGGCGTAGGCGCAACGGCGGGTCGCACTCTCCGTGAGATATTCGTGCTCGCGCAGGTCGCCGCGGCCATGTTGCATACCTGAGGCGAGCGAGCGCGCAAGTCTGCGCGAGCGGGATACAACGAGCGCTCGAGGCGGACAATAACTTTTGTGGAAGAGAAACAAATCCTGCAATGTTTTTATCAGCATCATGACTATGATGGGGCGGTGGCACGTGGTGCTGGTCGCGCTGGCGCTGCTTACCGGCGCGGGCGCTGGCGCCGCCGCCGAACAGATGCAGTCTCGCGCAGTCGATACTGGTGTTGATCTTCGTGTGCCAGAGGCCCAACCTGTCGGAACTGTAGTTGGAAAGATTCCTATTAAACCTGGTTTCACCTATCGTTTTAACGAATCTCCCAAAGAGTTTATTCTCGATCCAGTATCAGGAGAAATTAAAACCAACGTCGTTCTGGATCGTGAGAGTGTAGATCGCTACGCTTTTGTTGTGTTATCTAGCCAACCAACTTATCCGATAGAAGTGCGTTTACGAGTAACGGACGTAAATGACAACTATCCAGAATTCCCAGAGCCTAGTATAGCTGTAGCATTTTCTGAAAGCGCAGCGGCTGGAACAAAATTACTCTTAGATGCAGCAACTGATTTAGATTTAGGAGAAAATGGTATAACCAATGATTACCGAATTGTTGATGGTGATAACGAGGGAAAATTTCGATTAAATGTTACAGTGAACCCTAGTGGTCAAACTTCATATTTACATTTAGAAACAACTGGGAAGTTAGATAGAGAGACCAATGATTTTTATATTCTCAATATATCAGCGCGTGACGGTGGCAGTTTGCCTAAATACGGGTACCTACAAGTGAATGTGAGTATTTTAGATGTAAATGATAATCCTCCTATATTTGATCAAAGTGACTTCTCCGTTTCATTAAATGAGAGCGTTCCACCTGGAACGACTGTTCTTAAAGTGACAGCTACAGATAGTGATTTAGGCGACAACAGCAAAATAACTTATGAAGTTACAGATACAGAAAAACAATTTGCAGTAGATCCAGAATCAGGAGTAATTACAACATTGAAGAAATTAAACTGTCCAAAATACTGCAGTAATACAACTTGTAATATGACTTGTGTACTAACTGTGATTGCTAAAGACCACGGAGTACCTCGGCAAGATGCAAGAACTTATGTTACTGTCAATTTAATTGATGCAAATGATCACGATCCAGTTATTACTTTTACTTATGTACCGTCCACAGCAAACTTTGCGACAGTGGACGAAAATGCTAAAAATGGATCACTGGTAGCAGCTATTACAGTCACTGATTTAGATGCAGGTCTAAATGGTAAAACGAGCGTTAAAATCATAGCAGGAAATGAACTCAATCATTTTAGATTAGAGAATTCTAGTAGCGTTTATATAGTTTACGTTAACGGTATTCTGGATAGAGAAGAAATTAGTAAATATAATCTGACTGTTGTGGCTACTGACAAAGGGATACCATCGCGAACAGCAACTTCATTTTTAGTAATCCATGTAAATGACGTAAATGATCATGAACCTGTGTTCGAAAAATCGGAATATTCGGCAGTATTAAGCGAACTTGCTCCTTCTGGAACATACGTGGCTGGCATAACGGCTACAGACGAAGACACAGGAGTAAATGCTGAAATTTACTACGATTTTTATGATGGAAATCAGCAACAATGGTTCACGATTGATCATCTGACGGGACTTGTCACTACAAAGTCAGTTTTAGATCGTGAAATTCAAGGCACAGTAGAATTGAATGTGTCAGCAAGGGACGGTGGACCCAATCCAAAATGGGCTTATACTAGATTAAAAATAACAATACTTGATGAAAACGATGAAGCGCCGACTTTTCCACAAATTGAAATAAATGCTACTCTGCATGAAAATATGAAACCTATCAAAGAGATTCTTATATTAACAGCCTCTGATTATGATCAAGGAACCAATGGTTCCGTTTCTTACTTCTTATCCTCTAGTATTGAAAGAAAATATCCAAATACTTTTACCTTAGATCCAATAACTGGTCAGTTAAGCACGATTACAGCCTTGGACCGAGAAAGAATATCTTTATATGAAATCCAAGTTCTTGCTAAAGATCAAGGATTTCCACCACAACTCTCCACAGCGACTATATTTTTAAAAGTGCTGGATGTTAACGATAATGATCCAATGTTTTATCCCCGCAGATACATTCTCAATATTACAGAAGATTTGAGTCCTGGTTCCAAAATTATTCAGGTATCAGCCATTGATTTAGATGAGGGCGATAACGCTAAAATAATATATAAGCTGGAAAGCGGTGGAGACGGCTATTTTGATATTGAACCATGGACTGGAAATATAATATTACAAAAAGATTTTCGTAGGTCTCCAAAATCTTTATACTCATTAAGAATATCGTGCAAGGATAAAGGAAATAGACGTTCAATGGATGATGCTATAGTTGAAATATTAAAGACATCACAACGTAAAACTATCGACTTCGATGGATATAGTGGATATAATTTCAAAATTGTTGAAGACGAAGGTACATCACGAGCCCAAGTAGGTCGATTTGTGGGTAAAGTCAGTTCTAGATTATTAAGTGATAGTATAGCCTATTACATATTAGAAGGAGATTATAAGCAGGTTTTTAGAATTGACGAAAAGACAGGTATAATAACAACAGAATTGAATATTGACCGCGAAGATAAAATGACATACCATTTAAAAGTTATGGCAAAAAGCGGGTTCGCATATGGATTTACTATTGTCAATATATCGGTTTTAGATGTAAATGACAATTACCCCATTTTTATGGAAGAGAAGGATGAAATTCATATTCCTGAAAATATGGCAGTTGGGCAAGAAGTATATTTCGCAAGAGCAACCGATCGGGATTCTGGTTCAAATAGAACAGTGTCATATACTCTTAGCTATAATTCAGAGAACAATTTTCGAATATCTGAAACTACTGGCGTTATATATTTGAACAAAGCTATTACTAGTGAACCGGGCACAATATTATCCATCGAGGTAACTGCAACTGATAATGGGAGGCCAGCATTAGCAACAAAACATACAATAGCTGCAATAATTAACGATGTAAATGACCATACACCGGTATTTGATCACACTTCCTATGAAACATCTTTGCTGGAATCTACCTTAGTAAATACAAGATTTTTTGCTATTTCTGCTTCAGATGCTGATTTAGGTCTAAATGGTCGAATATCATACTTTATTGCAGAAGGAAATACTGATAATAAATTTGGAGTATTCCCAGATGGATATTTATATGTTAAGAGTCCACTTGATAGAGAGGAAAGAGACTATTATTCCTTAACAATAATAGCATCTGATCACGGTGATCCCCCTAGATCATCTCAAGTACCGGTGGTTATTCACGTATTAGATGAGAATGACAATAGCCCACAATTTACTAACACTACTTTTGTTTTTAAAATTAAAGAAAATGAACCACCTGATACTTTTGTAGGTAAGCTAACAGCAAGCGATAAAGATATAGGACGGAATGCGGAGTTAACATTTAGCTTGCCAATTGCTCAAAATGATTTTAGAATAGATTCTAGAAATGGATTTATCAAGACATTGAAATCTTTTGACAGAGAAAGCTTAGCACAAAACAGTGCACAAAATTATATTACATTGACTGTAACAGTTAGTGACAATGGCAAAGTTAAGCTTACCGATTCTGTTAGAGTAACAATTTATATAACAGATGTCAATGACAATGCTCCTGTTTTTACTCGTACACCCTATGCCGTTGAAGTGTCTGAAGGGGCAGCCGTAGGCGCTTCAATAATGAGAGTATATTCATCAGATGCTGATGAAGGTCTTAATGGTGATATTTACTACACACTCATTGGAGGAGATGAATTTGGAAAATTTATGTTAGACGAAGCAACAGGACAATTATTTATTAATAAACCACTAGATCGGGAAACTATGGATCGTTATCAATTAACCGTATTAGCACATGATTCGGGACAACCTATACGACTTACAGCTACCACAACGATAAGAGTAGATGTATTAGATGAAAATGATAATGCTCCAATATTTACGCAGTCACAGTTAAAAGTTTCTGTACTAGAGACGGAACCCATTAATAAAAAAATAATACAGTTCCATGCAAATGATGCTGATTTGGGAATAAACAATGAAATACAATTTTCCGTTACTTCGGGTAACAGAAAAGAGGCCTTCTTTATTGATAGTTATTCTGGCGAACTCTTTTTGCACAAGCATCTTGATTATGAAGATCTTACTTCTTATATATTAAACATAACAGCTACAGATAATGGAAGTCCAAGTTTATCATCAAGTATTTCTTTTGTCGTTAATGTAATTGATGCTAATGATAATGCACCAATTTTTACCAATACTGCGATTGTGCGTCAAATTAGAGAAGGTATTCCAATTCATACTCCCATAGTTACGGTTACAGCAGAAGATCCTGATTCTGGGTTGAACGGTAAAGTTTACTATTCGATTACACACCAAGATCCTAATGATAGTAGACGCCACTTTGCGATAAATAATGTAACTGGGGTAATACATACGCTATTGCCCATTGATAGGGAAAGCATAGATACTTTCCGCATAACTGTTGTAGCCTATGATAGAGCAGAACCACTGTCTGCAAGACTTTCAGCAGAAAAGTTAGTGACGGTTATAGTGGAAGACATAAATGATAATGCGCCTGTTTTTGTGTCAATGAATGCTGCAGTTATTAATTCCGAAAGATTAGGCAGAAGCGCTGGACGAGGAATATTTATTATGAATGTGTTGGCTCGTGATCTCGATTCAGGGACAAATGGTCTTGTTACATATAAACTCATTCACGGAGGAAACGATATGGTTGATTTGCATAGAAGCAATGGGGCATTGGTATTGAGATACCCACCAGCGACATCAGATGCGAGATGGAATCTGGTTATAAAAGCTACAGATGAAGCTGTTTTAAGCGAACAAAGAAGTACTGAGACTTATCTAACTGTTATTATGGGAGGGACGGAGTTAGAAGGTCTGACATGGACAAATTTGGGGTCAATTTCAGTAGCTGAAAATGAACCTGCAGGGACAGCTGTATTAAATTTGACAAACAATTATAAGTCAGGCTTAGAATATTACATAGTGAATGTGACTGGTGATAATAAACAAGTGGACAGATTGTTTGATATCGATTCATCATTAGGAATTCTATCTACGGCGGTATCCCTAGATCGTGAAGCTGGTATAGACAGATATGAAGTCGAAATCTGTGCTGTTTCATCAGGGACACCCTTACAGTCTACAACGACAAAGGTAAATATATTTTATGTATTACTTACGTAAAATAAAAAATATATATATTGCACTTACTTTTTCCAACACATAAATCGAGTTCGACATCAAAAAACATAGTGACGAATGGTGTGATTAACCTATATTGATATGATTAAGGGAGTGCATTTTACAGCAGACAATCCAATTAACTTCGCACAATCGTCGGTAGAAGACAAAACATCGGCACCGTACTGTTGTTACAATAAAAATAAATTTAAAACGAATGCTCGTTAGCGTATGTCGGCTGGCGGACTCTAATCGGAGACTCTAAATTAACGATAAGCTGCGTCTCGCAACGATATCTCAACATTCGTTCTGAAACCTCTCAAAGATTACATGAAACATGGATTTCGTTTGTAATTCGTTTTATATATTTTATAGCATTGATGTGTAATTAATTAAATTCGTTTTTACTCGAAATACTTTTTCATAAAATGTTTTTTTATTTACGTAGGTAAGTAATTACGATATAGTGTTCGAAACATGCTTTATGTATAATAATGTTAAGTGTGTATATATATACAAATACAAATATAGAGCCTTTTGATCATAGTTGAAATTAAGAGATCTTAAGGCAAATTTTATAATTGTATTGTATTTAACACTTACACTTTTTTATGTTAAAGCGGCCTGTCTGATGTTGATTTGTAACCGCAGACACAATATACCTTAAGCATGTACGAGAAGGTATACATGCCTAATCCCAAATAAGAAATGTTAAATAATATAAATAAAATAAAAGCAAGTTTTAAATGTCCCTAACTTGAGGATCGATCCACTTTAATGCGGAATGAAACATGCAAGCGCATACATGCACTTTGCACTTGTAGTGTACTTGTTATGTGCTACAAGAAAATAAGTCGCCTTCTTGCAACCAACAAACAACATAGTATTGATTTAGTAGTGTCATTATTAAAACGGTAAACGTTTAAAACGTTTGCATTCTTCTAAACTGTGACGTGACAAAAAAAACTCCAGTTACTACTGATGTCTATTAAAGCTGTATGGTCGACACGACAAAAATATTTGAACACTGATACGAATAACCCTTAACCTTGTTACTTAAATACAGACTGAATATGTTATGTAACGAGGAACCTGCTGAAAGAAAATAAGATAGTATGGCTAATATGCAGTTCATTTTTGACATTGCGGAGTATATTTGTACTTTGAAACTTCATATATTAAAAATGTAACATAAAGCTTCGTATGTAAAAACTTAGTACACATTTTTATGAAAAGTTATTAGGTTACTTAATTGTATTAAACTTACTTCGGAATTTTTTACATATTTTGATTTCCATGTTTGCATTTACTTACTATAAATAAGTTTGTATGTAATGTTTACCCTATAATGAGTGATAATGAACTTGCAATTCTAAAATTTCAATTTCAACTTCAACATTTAAATTGTACGTGGAATATATATAGAGTATATTTTTTACTTTGCCTTGTTGTTGTAAACATTACGAGGACCAAACAATTACGTGTGTGAGGAAACTATTTTATTTATTTTAAATATCGTAGAATACGATTTTAATTGACAATTCTAATAAAATATGACTTGTTTATTTATAAAAAATAGTTTCAGGACAGCATACTTGTACTTTTGTTATTTAATATTAGTTTCATGTAGTCCGACGTTTTGTCAGTCACCGGTAACATTGGCGTGGCCGTTCGCACGCGGAATGCTATAGAAATCATTGAGGGATATGATTGTGTGAAAGAAGACCAATTTAAGGTGGACAGGGGAGGAGGGTGAGCTATCAACGGACATCGAAAGCGCATTAGGGCGCCGGGCTGCATTCTCCCGACTGATTTATGCAACGTGCACCCGCGCGGCCATCGACACCCGGCTTAATGAACGTACAAGTTACGTTATACTGTGAAATAGCTTTCATTATTTCACGCCAATACTAATAGACCTGTGTGCGAATTCGTTCGCGGTGAGTACCGAGAAATGATTTCTTTATTCACGTTGCGATCACCAATTAAGTGCTCCGTCCGTCGGGTGACGTTTATGTGTGTCGCGGTCTTACAACTCGAATGGGAACAAGAAATAATAAACAACACTCGCCAACTAGTCAATAAACATACAAAACTATAAACACCAATTATGGAAAAATAGCCCACTTTAGCACAATAAATGTTTACGGTGAAAACGTAATAACCACCAGTTAAAGGCTTCAAGTATTACAAAAACATTGCTATAATCTTTAGTTTATAGTCTTAAGTTCTTACATATTCTCATGTGTCCAATTTTTGTTTAATATTAATACTAATAATAACAACAGCGATCTGACTCCAAATTAGGCAATTGAATGCCTGTATTATGGTAACTGAACAGATGGTAAACATACATTTGGACATAGTATATACTATATAATACTTATATAGGTATTTTTACTAAATTTAGACACAGAACTAACAAATGTGTTCATCACACAAATGTTGGTTCTGTGCGGAACAGAACCCTTGTCCCCCCCGGCTGAGTAGTCAGGTTCACTAACCACTGGACCCAAAGGCCAGTCGAACACTCCTTACATACATTAAATTTAAATCGTTAATTTTAATTGCCATGTCTTTTGGTTAGTATACATATACATATAATGTATAATAGGTACTTTTTCTCTGAGAAACGTGGCCATTTTCCCCGTACATGTTGGTAAAAATCATGGAAATTTTTGACAGATATAGAAATCCAAATATAGAAATTGTTACAACAATTTTTTTTATACTATGTATATGATAAATTCGTTTTATTCCTTACGGCAATGATCTCGATATTTACGTACATTTTGTCCGTGTGTAACGGATTTTCGCTTTTACGCATATAAAAGTGGCCGACAGGTTACAGCCCGCCGCACCGGTTGTCATGTTCGGAATTCATACGACAACGATTTCATTGCGTTGCATCTAGATGGTTTGGAATTACACTTGTTTTTATTGTAGTTTCGACTGTTACAATAACTACTTAAGTAGTCAAGTTTTGTTCTAATTAATTTTATGTATTATGTATTTTGCAAAACAACTTTAACGAACTCGAATGTTCTAATTGTGCTCATGAAAACAGGTTTGGTACGACCGTTAGTTCTATCAATTTTATTTATTTAATTCTTCATAAAACTTGAATGTTGTATCAACAGTGATATAGAAAAAAAGTATAAAAAAATTGGGAAATATTTGCATTTCTTACTATTAATGTTGTCTTGGTTCAAGTTTGGTTTCGATAAAGAAGAATAAAACGTGACCGATAAAGGACGTTAGGCGAAATTGGCAATTCACTCTCGGGCGCTTTAAAGTTATTAGCGTTTCCCTTTTTATCAATGAATTTATGGTTGCCGAGAGAGACGTACGCTCGAAGAAAACTTTAAATGTTAAATCAACGTTTATTTTAACCGACTGCGTTGCCTAAATGCGTTTTGGGGCTCGAATTGATAACGAGTTTGGGTGGCGCGTCCTCTAAAAGCATTGTCGAAGAAAAAAGTCACTTAGGCATCTTATTTTTTTAAAGTAGGTAAAGTTACTTTACTAAGGAATGTCTTGTAATTTCCGTTCTGTTTTATTATTAGAACCGTGACGGTTATTGGTCACTCCGTTAAAAATCTGTGGTCCATCAGAAGCAGGCCTGGTAGAGACATGTAGAGTCGGTCAGCAGTAAAATAGGCCATTTTTAAAATCAAATATCCTAGAAACCACTGAACATGACTTTCTAGATTTTTACACATGAAATTTAAATACTTATGTCAATTTATATACCAAAGCTCATACCTTTATGAGGAATGATAACAAAGCTATGATAGGGGGAAAACAGGCTGAAACGTTCAGCGTAAATATACACACTAAATGAGTTAGATCAGAACTTGTCGTGGCGGATTGACTGAATAATAGTTTAACATAATATTTATTAGTAATATAATAATAACTAAACATTTCCAATTAGTTTACTTTTGTAATTACGAACAAATTTTTGTTTTTATGAAAACCAATTATGGTAGATATTCATTTATCTTCACCAAAAATATTTTTTTATACTTATTAACTATAGATCAATCTGCTAGATGACACTGGCAGCACCTTGGAAGCATCATATATTATGACATATTTCCGCCACCCGCTTGAAATATGCTTATAATAGAATAAAACTAATCTATACACCTACAATATATAAATCTTTAATGTACATACCATACATGTAAATAAATATGCCTATATTATTTTTTTTGCCTGTGCGATTGCAAATGGTATTGCAATTGCGATGGTATTTCCAAAGAAAATTTTTACAAAGTAATAGCTTTGCCATTTAAAAAAATTATTACTTTCAGTTGTACTCCTATCGGGTCATTTTGTTAGATAAGGAATATATAAATATCTAACAACGATTGAAACGCTCCTGCCGGTGTTGGCTCGTGTTATTTAACAAGCAATTACCGTGCCAATTCAACAACCATTTTTGACTGGCATGCTGTCATAGTCGTGACTCGAAATGGCAACTTTACCGTAAAGTTAAATGGCAGATAGTAATCCTACACAAAGTTACGAGTAGCTTAATCTCCAGAATGTTCCCATCAGCCACATGAATCGTTACTTAAAAATTGTTAATCAAAGTATGCAAAGAAAATCACCATGCGAATATTTCTTCATACTGGCCTCTTGGTCAAGTGGTTAGAGCACCTGATTGCTGATCGGAGTGCGTGGGTTCGATTCCCACCCAGGACTAATATTTATGTCATGAGCACATTCGCTTCTTCCATCTGTGAGTGTAATCAAAATATATAATAATAATAAAATAACATAATATATGTATAGTTTAAATTAACTTATACTTGTACAATATAAACTTCAAATCATCCTAGTGTGTACCGCAAATGTAAGAAATGCTATCATTTCGTTGGTCTGATTGTAAAATATCCTGAATCAACGGAAGTAAATTGCCATGGCATCATAACTTTTACCTTTCGATCATAGCAAAAAACAAGCGTTTAATTAGATCGAGAACAGAGCACGAGGTCTCGATAGAAACTACAGTTTACGTGTAAGGAGAGAGTTGATTGAGTGAGATCGAGATCGACCTGTTGGTCTATAGCGCTCTGATTTACACATGCGTCCGCCGGCTCCACGGAATTTTATTTGTCCAACGCATTTACACTTAATGACATGATTCGTTTGTATTTTCTATTGCAAATGAAGTATGAATCGACTTAAGTTGCTTAAATATATTTTTGATATTTATGTACTAAGAAGAATTTGTTTAATATCGCTCCTAAATACGAATATTTAACTGTATGCAAAAATTTGGACTGGAAATAGGTCACTCGCGAACTCATTTCTTAATGTTTTCAATAAACATTTAAAACACACCTACCCTTCCGAGCAGCGTAACATACGATATTCAGTTTTATAATAAGGCAATGCTAACTTTTAAAAATATTACGAGAAGCACTCCTTGCTTATTTAAATATGCACCATACTCCCTCCGAACTCAGGTGAATTGCGGCAAACTTCCTTCTGTCTTTGAAATTTCCATTATTGCTCAATTGTCCAATACGAAGGGCAATCACAATATTATAATAGATCGTACCTCGAGAGTCTACCATGCTCGCTTTCTTATCACTGTGACTGTACCGACCACTCGAATGTGATCTGCCCTGCCTCCGAACATTCCTTGCGAAGGCCTAAGTGGGGAGCGTATCACAGACTGTCACGGATCTTCTTTAATTGGACACTTATATGTGTGTGCATTCATGTGAAGTCCAACCGGTTTCTTCTGGGTCTGTTGCTTTCTATGTCATACATCGGTGTTTATGTAGGGATGGTTATACAAGAACTGTGTATGCCGCTCATAAGTCTGAACCTGTACGAAGTTTATTATGATTTGCGCATCATTGAGTTAGAGGCGTGATGGGAGTTTAGCCAGAGTAAACTGGGATCTGCCGTCTTTATTCTGTTACCTTCCTAAATGTACGATAGGACTTGCTTGTACCTCTGCTATCTTTAATAACTAGTTTAGACAAATAAAACAAATAACTGGTGAAAAAATAAACATAATGCGGTAATTAGGACTTAAAATTTACTAGATAAATAAGCACTTGTGATTCACAAATTTAGTAAATTCATAATGTCAGTTTCATTTAAAATACTTATCTAAAGGAAATTAAAGGATATGTGTGAAATGTATGTGCATTAAACTATAAAACGTGCATGATTGCCACCTGTAACTTACGCAAACCTTACGCCTCCGCGACGTTTCGCCGCAAAATTGATTTCCTGATGCTATCTAACCTCCCGAGGGAACGTTGGATAAATAAATACTTTACGGTAATCTCCGGAGATCTGAGACAAGCCAGAATTACAGCACGCCGGAGATATTATTGCATTTTAATTTCGTGCCCGACACACCTCCGTCGCGTTACGATTTCACATGATTTACTGTGTTATTGTATATAGTGGAGCAGTTCATCCTTCCTATCGTGTGAGTCAAATATATTTTGAAAAGGCCGAACTGAGCGTGGCAGATTCCGATCTTGATCTCGTGCGTTTAAATTTTACCTACTAAATTACAATTAAGGGTTACGGTTTTGACATATCGCATTATATTTAATGCACATTCTTCTTTTGCAGTATGCTTTCCTTGTGTTTTGCTCTGTTTTGAGTATTAAGTCAAGCTTATCAACCTCGGTTACATTATTGAATAATGAAATAACTTTTCCAACATGCGTTATCATTAACTCGAAGTAAAAAAGTTTTATTTTATAATCAGCATTCCTCTCTATCATGAAAAATAGTAAGTATTTACGTTATTTCTCTTGTGATGGGTATAGGTTCTAATTTTTTTGAGTTCATTAAATATTACATAAAGTTTAATAAATACCCAAATGTGGTCATAATATAAATTATAAGTATTTAAGTACGTCCGTATGGAACTCGCCATGACACTCGCGTCTTGCGGCGTTTTCTCGTTTAGGAACACCGATAAAAGTTGTAAAATGCAAATGGCGCTAGTGAAATGTTAAAAATCTTACGCCTACTTTAAAGTTCGTACCGTTACCTTATATAGACAAAATGTGATAACAGGTTGAGAAGTTTTATGAGGTGATTAACAATTAATTAACGAAATGAATAAAATCCTGTAACTATTGAAAAATTATGTATAATACATATTTTGATATTTAATAAGCTTAAAATATTTATTGCAGAAACTTTTAGTTTTTCGTTTTAAATTTGTGTTTGTAATATTTCGTTTCTTTTTTTTCCAAGTGGTTACATTTTTTTTTTCGGATAATTTAAAACTATTGCTGTTTTAAGACGGTCTAAGCACTATTTTTATCGTTATTAGGATAAAAGGTTTTTATATTTTCGGAACCAACCCGGTGGTGACATATTTTTTACATTGCCATGACTTATATTATGCGTAAAAAGTAACAACAGTGGAAATTAGATATTTTGCCTACCTTATGTATATTATGTCTTTATTTCAGAAAGTAAAACAAGCTCAAAACTATTTAGATTTATTTAAATGCCTTCTGGTATATCTGTTCGATTTTACATGCTATTGTGGATATATTGTTTATAAAAATAATTATATTTTATGAAAGATCTGAATATCTTCTTGTAGGG
>DWDX01000732.1:0-23352 GCA_018245675.1 Agara michaeli | reverse complement strand
GCGGTGTGCCGGGGCGGGGGCGGCGGCGGGGCTCCCGCGGCGCGCGCCAGTCACGTCTGCCGCAGCGGCAGCAGCTTCCGGTGCCTGTTACTGCAAAATTTTGATCTTGTTCTGCAACACACACAACACCGACACGCTACTACGCCACCGTCACACGCCCCGCCGGCGCCGCCCTTCTGACCACTCGGTGACCGTGATAACTAAAGGGCACGCGGTCCCAGCACACTTTACGCGCTTCGAATAGGACTCTACTTTTATTCTACGAAGTAGTACATGTCCAACAGTATCTATGCACATGAACTTTGAGCCGTAGCACTCAATAACTTGACTACATATTTATCTGTTAAATGTTTTAACCTCTTCAATGGTTTAGTAAAAGCGGGTAGAGGCTGACGGGTGCGGGGAGGGTGGAATGGGATCGAGGGAGAAGATAACGCATACAATACACTTAAAACGCTTAGAAAAACCAAACTGACTCGATTATGAAACTTCAACTGCTCATAGTCCTCGGTGAACCGACAGCTGCTGTGAAGGATCGACTGCTCGGTTCCCAGCTTAGCGTATTTAAATATAGGCTCTATTTATGTGTGATTATGAAGTATTGTTTATTGCAACATTGGGCTTGGAGTGGGCAAATTTTATTTTCCGCTACATATGCCAAACCTTCCAGATGTAGAATGAACCCGAAACTGAACTGAACTCTTCACGGTTCGGTTCGCACGGTTCGGTTTTTATGAAGCACGTGTAAAATGTGGAATGAACTTCCTTCTGAGGCATGTCATGGGGCTCCTAAAAAAGGCCCAAAAAGAGCTGTCCTCCAAAGACAGCAACACACAGGCGACTCCTCGGGTATTGCAAGTGTGTACAGGAGACAGTGACTACTTAGCATCAGCTGGCCCATTTGGGTGTTTGCTGGGCTGTATTATAAAAAAAACTCCTAGCAAGTATGAAGGCAAGGCGATGCCGAAGCCGTCCAAAACAAACCTCCTCGCAGTTTTGCTGGCTATGTGATGCGTCATGCACGCTCGTCGGCAGGCGGCCGTCCCTGTCGCACCAACGCACCGACCACTCTCCTCGCACTGTACTATTGTATCTGGAACAACAGATAGGCGACGCTCAAACCGTCGTTCGGCGTAACGTTCACCGCGAATCGAAAAGATTGATTCGGATTCGATTCCCGGTAAGGCCAGATACGTCCCAAACACAGTTCTATTGACATTCAAAATGTTAACGCGAAGTTACGCATGATAATAATAGGGCCGCTTCCACAACGGCTACCGAATTCAAATCAGACCAACAAATGCCTGTATTGTGGCAACAGAACTGCTGATAAACATACATAGTGTATTATATTTATAATAGTTATTTCAATTACACTCGGGACACAGAAAAACACAGTACAGAAATGTTTGTCTCGCGTAAGAATCGAATCACGACATCACGCAAAAATCATTCGTTCATTCATTCATTTAATAAGTGTAAAAAGACAGGTTCATATTGAAGGACACGTGGAGCGCGAGTGCAACTGACGTAAATTTGCAACAAAAAATATTATCTGGCATGAATGGCGCCATTATCCGGTTTGTTTATATTGTACAGAATTTATTTTAACCTTATCATTTATTGTACTTTGCCGAAAAAACGATCGTGTCTATCATGCAAACTGTTAACTCGTATTTGTTCGGTGGATGTATTGAATAATTACTTCGTGGCTACACAGTTATATTTATTAACCGTTGGGGGATTCCCCGGGTAAAAAATACTAATTTGATAGTTACAGTTACGTAAGTCAACATGTATACCTAGTTCCCCTTCGTGGCAACGACATTTTAATAAGACTACTATGGTCTCTGCCAGCGCAGACTCGATATTACCAATCCTTCAAAAACACCACCAAAGCAGGGTTAATGTATCAGACATAGGAAAGGATTGTGTTATTTGAAACTGGAGATATATAGAGTTTAAAAAATTGACAGAGGCACGGAACATCGACCGGTCCTCATACCGGTCTTTAACTCCAAAAGGGAAAACATTTCCTTACTGTATGTGTCGATAATAATTTCATCTCACATTCAAACAGGCACAATGTGATAAACATGCAAATATAAAAAAAGCAAATACGGTTCAACCGGACTTAATGAGGATTCAATTATCAAGAAGTATGACGTCACAATTCATTACGTTATCTACTCGTCTCTTTCGTCGCGCTAAGACCGTAAATAACGAAGGCTGACAACGGGAATATACCGAGCACCGCTGAGAGATGGTAATATTATATATGATAAGGTATATAGCATTGAGCAGTGAAGCGTGAGGAATGTGTACTTCACGCATCGGGTGTTTCAAATATCCACATTACCGATTCACCGGGCAATAATGATTTGGAAAGGTTGTTCGTTTATGTATTATTAAGCAGCTTTGATGACTACGGTTTGACCAATAAAACCTGACGCGCCTCTTTCGTCTGTTCAACTGCAATCAAAGCAGTCATATTATAGTGGTCTCAATTGGGGGTAGTCTTCGACCGGCCTTCGTTTAGGCTCTTACACTGTAGGCGGCGGAAATACTTACTCTGCTTGCCCCTAGGGGAAATACACGTTACATTTTGCTTGTATTATTGTAACCCTGAACGAATTAGGGCTGCCCAAAGAATGGTCGAATGCAAAGAAAAAGCTGAATTCATCACAAAGATGCAAAGTAATGGGAATTCAGAGGCTTATCAGATACACAACGGCCAATCGATATCCGTATGAAAAGTAGTCGGTACCGACCAACCGTACAATTTACGATAGTATTTTACGATGTAAATCAATGAAACAAAATCTCCATAAATTTTACGAGAACAATAAGGATGAAAAACTGGAAATGTTACGCATATTATATGTGAATACACAATATTTTCTGCAAATTAGGCGCAGAATAAAGTAGACTATTCCAATTGTGTATCGCTAAGGTATTGCCGGGATGCTGTCTTAGGATCCTTCAAAGTAGATGTCTTACTAATTTTTCATATACCATCACGCCAAGTATTTTGATGAATCTCTCCTCCTAACACACCTGAGTGACTTTTCTACATTCATCGCTCTCTTAAAATAGGCATTGAAAATGTAGCACTATTATTATTACTAGAGACAGGCTAGTTACAAAAGTAGGTAAATCTGAATTTAAATTTAAAAAAAACGAACAATTAATCAATGCTGACGACGTATTAAATAATAGACACTTCAATGTTATTCTTTTGTGACCGTCGTGAGAAAATTTCGCTCCAATATTATCGCGGAGAGCCTTCATTCAGCGTGCTTAACCTTAATCAAAATTCTCTCGTGAAAGCCATAACATTCTATGAAATTTATTCTGTTAAAAGAAACGCTCGAGTCACTTGACAATTTTTCAGCGTCAACCTATAAGAAAGGAATCAATAAGAGAGATTAGACACTTACAAGCCAGATTCTATACACGTGCCATTTCGGTGCGCATTGTGAGATACGGGATCGAAGTCGTTCCAACATCGGCAAACAGAGCTGAAGCTAATAGAATGCTAGTTGTCAAATCGCAAATTCAAAACATCACACACGCACACAAACGCACGCATAATGCGACGGAATTTCAAATTAAACCACTTTTCGCAACAGAACTATTCTCGAACGCACCAAATTCAAAATTTCAACGCGAACACACACACGCACATACTGCACAACTGCACGCGGGGTCCTTGAAACCCCGCGCCGCGATTGGTCGCCGAGCTCCAGATAGACGAACACGCACGCACACACGGGCTCCGCTACTGTTGCGTCGCAAAATAACGTCGCGCGGTGGTTATTGGTGACGCGCGCAATACATTGGTGATTTACGAGTTTCCGGTGTGAATAGTGCGCGGTAGCGGCCGCGGTAAAGTATGCGGTGGCGGGCCGGTGGTGACGGCGAGCGCTCGCGGCAGAGGTCACGGATACGACCGCCGTCAATCGCACGCGATTCGCCACGCCGCCCCGCCGCCGCGTTCCGTCCCGCCATCGCAATTGTAAACATTAATTTTCACAGATTCCAAAATTGGTCTATGCGCTGTGTTATGATAAATTGAACACAGTCTTATCACAGATAAGTCCTGTCCTAACCAGTGCTGCCTTCCCAAAGTTAAGAAGTGAGTTCTCGGGCAACAATGCCTTTTTCATCCAACAGCTCGGTAGGGATATCTTCTGCTGATGTCGAAAAGAATCTTTAATACTTTCAAAACTCTACTGATTTTTACCTGACCATGGTGCGTTATGCACCACTCCGTTAGGATATTCAGTCGGTCGTGTTGTCCTGTGAGGCGCAAAGGGGCCGTTTAACATCAAATGACCTGACAATAACATAACACACATAAGGGCTCGGCCACGTCACCGTGACGCGGCACCGCCCTCGGCGTCAACATTGACAACACACGCAGCTACCGTTCAAATTACAATAGATATGCGAGTATTAACTAATAAATTGGTACAACTCACATAAGGCCATTTGCTCTCAAGTTACGTAGAGCTTGTAGTTAGATAACCAACCGATTGATTGACTGAATATATAATTTTGTAAATACATGGTTATATAGCTAATTTGACATGCAATTGTCCCAGGTGGGGTACCGAACCCACACCCCCAGATCAGCAGTCAGCGTCGCAATCCACTGAACCATGCAATATATTTGTGTCATTACAAACGACGACAAAGCGGCCATGCTCAGACTGAGATGAAAAAGTGGATCGAGCTGTAAATTTCCTACATATAGGCTTGAAATTATTATTCAATATTAAGGACAACCAGATCACAGCAGCTAAGTGTGTCCTAACACGTACGCACCACACGAACAAAAAAGTTAAGACTTAAACAGAGCTAACGCAGATATTGAACCTTTGAACATAAATATATTGGGTAATGTGGTAGCACAATATGCCGATATAGGGCGTTCCAACTTGGTCATCAGCCAAAGAAAGGACATCTGTAGAGGATGAAAACGGTCAAACCGCGCATTTATTCACAAATCGTCAAACGTGCTACGTCCTAATCTTGGAATTGACCTCGAACAATCCGTAGTTTCGGTCAATCACCAATTTGACGATCAGGTGGCATGGAAATTGCGCTTTCGGCGTTGCGACGAATAGTCTGTACAACCTTCCAAAAGAACCGGGTTATCGAATGCAAAAAGACTTTTTCAGTCCGAATTATTAGTTCCAGACACAAGAAACGCTTTCAAACAAACTACTGGTTTTTGTGTTGATCGAGCGCATTTTACCGTTGAGAGAAATAAAGTGGAAACACAATTCAGTTGCACAAACGGAGCAAAACGTGGGACAATGGTCGTGCTACCATCGGCCACGCCGCACAGTGCGGTCGATCCGGGTGTCGTATTGCAGTGGACAAAGCAACGCCATTGTGCCCGGCGCGTGTCACACGAGTTCACACTGACACGCTAGGAAAACTTCACAATGAAAATCCTTTTTTTGTATAGGCTAGCTTTTGACCGCAAAGCGATGATATTATTTACATTAACAATGAAAAACATGCCGACAAGATTCGTCGAAGACAGAAAGCAATACACATTTGTAATATACCCGAGCAAGATAGATGGGATAGGACGGAATAAGACAGGTTTTTAGGAACTATGAACTAGTAACATATGTTCCGCATTTGAAGATTTGGGGATAAAATAGGGACAGAAAGATTATATGAAATTTGGTCAGTTTGCAAGTTAAAGACACCTGAAATTTTAGATTCAAGCTCTAGCTTAATAAAAAAAATGGATTTATTGGATTTTGGAAACTCGATTCCTGGGCGTTTAGGTCTTAACTAATAGTCAATAGGTAAAATTTTATCGTCAGGAAACAAAATCTTTACTGTTACAGACATGCCGCAACTGAGCAATGCTAGTTAATATTTCGTCACTTCCTTTTACAAATAGTCGCGCCGACATTCGCACCAGACGACCCAACCGTGACTCGACACAAACGGTCATCGAAAACGATCATTACTATATATTATGCAATCTACGCAAATGACTAATCTCATATATCCATATATTATGATAGAATAGTATGCTTGAACGCATTAATCTCCGAAACTAAAAATCATATTTGGAAAATTCTTTTAACATTCTTTAGGAAGGCTATTTGGCATCACACTACATTCCGTAAATGGGGTGAAGTATTACTATATTTCTAGAAAAAGTTGACTTAAATCCAACGGCTCCATAGAAAACTTCCGAATGGAGCAAGCGTGTGTGAACAGTTATTCAACAACGAGTGAACGCTTCCTTTCTTCCAATGATAAGTTTCCGGACCTACGACAACGTCGCTGATCGCGCGGCACTCGTGACAAACAACGCCCGTGTGGCGACATTCACAGCTGATGGTGGCCGCCCTAGAGTTAATTTAATGTAGGTTGAGAACGGATGCGGGAGATCAAACGTCAATGGAAATGGACAACGACTGAACCGGTGGTCCAGCGGTTAGTGAACCTGGCTGCCGCCACTGAGGTGTGAAGTGTATACTGATCGAGGACATAAATATATTTGAGTGACGCGTACGAATGTTTGTTTCCTGTCTGGGAGTTAAATGATCTATATATGTATGATTAGGTGGCAGATAAGCGCGTGGCTATCATAGCACAGGCTCTGCCTATTGTGGGATCAGGTAAAAGTTATCACATGCGAAGTTATCAAAAGAGCAAATCAAAGAAAGTGAATCTGTCCACTTATGCAGTGCGGCAAGTATTGCTCGTGACAATGTGCTGGTTGACCACAAGTCGCGCTAGAGAACCGAACCGAAACGTGTTTTGCCAGTATTATCGAACGCGTATCGGACACCGATTCAGCGTCTGTAACACGAGCCTGTCGTGCACGTAACGCGATACAATGACAAGGCTGCCGGCACACAGCCCGCAACGAATACAGATGACGACGCGCGCAGGAAGTTATCATCAACAATAATACAATAACAAACAAAACAGTGCGGCCGGCCCGTACGCAATCGAACGAAAATATTTTCTCAGCGAACTGACAACAGCGGTAGCCAGAAAGTATGTTTCATTACGCAGAAGGCGTCACAGAGTAATATTCAATACGTTTGATTGAGATTTGAGCAAGATATGTCGAATTCCTAAAATGTCCACAAGCGTGCGCAAAACGTGCAAGTAACGTAATGTACAATTTAAGTGTGTCTATATTTGAAAAACGTCCTTCCTCAAACACAGTCAAGAATCAGCATAAAGCGAAGAAAAAGGGTGAATAGAGGGAATGTTGTTTATAATATTAATAGTCGACTGGGTAATTTGTATGAACGGTTCAGGGCTTGTACGTAGTTATATAAAAAAAACCATGAACTTGTTGTATTAACATACGCAGTGACTGCGGGAAACACTGCTTACATGAATATATTATAAACTTTCGCAGTAACGACACGCTAAACAGCATTACAATAATATGGCTACGAGTTAAATATTAATTATAATGTCCACGATAAGAGTGCCCCAATAATGGCTGTAATGACCAATAAAAAAATAATCACAAACATATTAAAGACCCGAAGCGGGTCACAATTTAACCTCACTATGTAATAGACTTCGTTAGGATCATAATAGACCGATCCATTAACGAAGTCGGAAGACCCATTAAAAGTATTCCGAGAAATAACTACGAAAACAAAAGACACGAGAGAGAACCGACAGATTAATGCGGAGAATGATAAAGAACAATGGATGCGATCCGATGCAGCCATCGCATTTAGTCATTGAATGGAGACCAGAGGGGGAATGTTATCCATCATTAAGAGCAGAAAATGTGTTACGGGATCTAAAGTTACTATTGGGTAAAGAAACACCTAAAGCAAATCCTAATTAAATTTTATTACGACTAATATCTGAATGTTAAAATAATAGAATAGTAAAAACTCTTGGACGATAAAAATATCGGACGGATGGAATATTCGAGAATAGCGTAGCACATTGTTGCATATAACGCGCCTATAAGCAAGCGGTTGCGCCAGAAGCGAGCTAGGCCTAAAAGGTTTCACAGGACGAGCGGCGAGGATGCAAGCTGGGCGAAGGGGGGGGGAGGTGCGGGAAGCGCGCATGCTCCGTGCTATCGATTGAAGAGTTAGCCGACACAGCCTTCTAGACCGAATGGAGTGGTAAATTAATAAAATTAACACCATGGCACTTGCCTCGTGTGTTTCATATTCAAAATAATTAATGATGACAATACTTTAACGTTATTTAAATGAAAACTAGAGAGTCTTAAAATTAACGATAAATTTGCCATTTTTTGTGCGTATTTGAGTCAATTCAAATATGGAGACAGGCTAAAGTTTGGAAGAGATACAAGTATACAGTATGTTTAAGTAATATTATGTTCGACACGAAAGACGATACATACTTAAGCATTGGCCTAAATGTACACCTTCAAGAGATTACAATTAACGGGGTCGTCCTTATTTATTTAGGACTACTTAAACAATGAATGTTAAACACGTACCGCTGTTAATAAACGGGTCATCCATTATTTTCAACATGAAAAAGAAATAATATTTCTACCTACTCGTAATTTTATCACCATGTTCATTTATAAGTGGAAATGGAAATTTTGCTGTCACGGACATTTCAATACTTGCTACATAAGTACATAATACTCAACAAAATCGTCGACGCGATTTTAAAGAACAAAAAAGATTTACGGATAGAAAGTGACGTTTTTAAAAATCGGATAATTGACTAAAAATCTTACTTTAGTTACCTACGGCACCTAGTAGTGAACTGAAAATAATGAGTAAAATTCAAAATTTCATAAACTCGCCGCCACGTAACGAGCGACTTAACCAATCAGGTGCCGGAAGCACGCGATGGTGAATGAGGAAATCATAACGTCATGTCGACCCACCGCGATAATATATTTGACCCGAAACGCAACAAGACTAATGGAACACCTCTGGGAAACGAATATTATGAACTTTTGTATACGTATGGTCATAATATCAACAGGAACAATACATTTTGTTAATAGTTTAGAATAATCATATTAATTAGTTGTAGCTTGGGTAAAGGACGTAAACAGCCAGGTAAACGAATTTGCTTCTTTTTCGGACAATGATGACTCAACCAGACCGAGCCAACAAGGTACATGATCACGCACAGGACGGCCACACGGCTGGCCTGCCAAGCCAGCGAGACGTTTATCTAGCGACCCGACTGGATCATGTGTAACGTAGCTATGAGTACATGTCCACACACGCCATTACATTTGAATAACGCAACATTGTCACCTACAAACATTACAGCCATAATAAAGGCCATAACAGACACGGCCGCTGCTACAAGAGCACTCGTCGATCAGACACGGACGAGGAAGCCTTTCTTCTTAATATTCTCATAATGTCATGGTATCTAGATACAATAAAACTATAACGAAGGATGCGATAGAAGCGAACAGAAAGATACTTCCATTAAAGCAGTAAAACAAAAGAACGCGCCATTATCGGCAACAGCCGGGTGGTAGAGTGAAAAATGTTAAATAAATTGGAAATGTTT
Source organism: Agara michaeli (assembly GCA_018245675.1). Lineage (NCBI taxonomy): Eukaryota > Metazoa > Arthropoda > Insecta > Lepidoptera > Hesperiidae > Agara > Agara michaeli. The sequence continues at coordinate 13,806 of DWDX01000732.1, read as the reverse complement.
CGAGAAAGCCGTATCGTAGTGATTGGCAACTCTCTCGGAGGCTACGCTTCATCTTTTTTCTTTTCGAAACAGACTTTACTCTCCTATAAACGAATTCCGGCGACAAGAAGGCCCAGATTTGCGTAATTGAATCGGCGTGGCGTGAGCGCAATAAGATTACGATCCTGTTAATATTGAGACAGGCTACTGTTTCGTCAAGTTGAGAGGATAAACGGTTTTTGTGTTTCGTTGATATTTTAATTAACATTGAATAGCATTATTGACCTTACATTGTAAAGCGTAACGATTTCTTGTTAAATTTGTAGTGTAGTGGTTTGATTTTGAGTCTTTACTCCGGGAGGTCTTACCTTCCAATCCTGACACGAATCTCTGAATTTCTAAAGGTACATTGTATTTTATCGTACCCAAAAAAGAAAAAATCAACTAGATCAGATTGAGTGAACGAGATTTTAAGATGTGTACGGAGTTGTCCCAATTACAAATATTTAATATTATCAATAAAATAAATATTATTAGGATAATTAAAAATAAAATGGTGGCTTGTGAAACGTCGAACCGTATCAAAACACACAAAGCATAGCGGGTAGCGTGAATTGATTATTATCTAAAGCCGCTACTCGAGGTACTTGAACGCGCGGAAGGTTTCAACAGGCACTCGACACAAAAGTGGCAACCTCGGTGTCGAGGCTCCGTCGCTGGCCTCTATGCCCGTAACAGATGAGGGTCGAGACTTTGCGAAAACCGTTGGCTATAACATTTTTAATGGGTCACTGGGATGACCCACTTGAACACACTTCAACAATGACAATTATTATGATCGTTGAAAATGGACGAATAATATCGTGCCATTAAATGTTTCAATTACAATTATTTGGGAACTGTTATTCCATCGTTGGACTCGGAGACGCTTCTCATAATGAGAAATTTTAAACCCATACTCTACCTTACACCGCCGGGAGTGTGAGCAAACTCCATACCCATCTAAGCTGCCACCGCTGCCATCATTTACGATTAAATTTTGTAATGAATGAACATGGCGATAAAGCTCAGAAGCTTCGACTCAAATAAAAAAATACTCACACATTCGATACACCTTGTCGTTCAAATTGTGAATGGTCAAATTTTTCCCACAAACGTCGATAGGCGGCCGGCGCCCGCAAGATTGCATCGCTAGATCGATCGATAAGACGCATTGAAAATGCGCATCGTGTACAATTTCACGTGACTTCTTCACGGGGGCAATGAACTCTGCGACTTTAAGACGAAAAGCAACGCTAAATTACGCGCCTATCAAAAAATGAAAAATTGCATACAGAGGATAATGAATTTGTACTCTGTGCCGCTTTTATGGATAACGGCTTGTTGACGATAATGGGTAAATTGTAACAAAATAATCCTCTCCGATGCTCCAGTGGACATTGGCGACAATTTAAAACAGGTTATTAACTTATACGTATATGACAATTAATAATTTACTTGATCATTAAAATGTAAACTATAACGCAACACACACTACATATCATCGTAATAGTCCGCGATTGGAAAAATATCAAAAATAGTCTTTTTCTCCTACACACACATGATATTATGTATCTTCTGTTTAACCCGATTATTAAAGCAACGCGTCCCAAAATGTTTGATCGTCGCCGCTTTAATAAACAATCTAGCTAGTTACACTAAAGTAATCATTAGCCGCAGTTTGCAGGCTAATTAGGCTGTTGGACGACAATGCCGACATTAAATTATCAGGGAATCGTTTAAAAACTAAACCACCATGTAGTGGCATGTATGGATAGAGTGAAGAATGTAGGAGACGCACGTGTCAGGTCTGTAAGGATAGATATTTGGCACTCGGTATCCTCTGCCAGCCCCGTACCGAACCTGGCGTGATTGTATAATAATGATAATACTTAAGAATTATGACGGGATTCGAGGTGATATGAGGCCACTAATATGGATTGGACTTGCAGAAATTGTTTATCAATTGTCAATCGACCATCTGAAAAAGAAATGATTCTCCACTTGCAAACGCGTCTTTAGTACAATTGTCTCTAATCAAAACCATGGATGAAAAATATTATGTATGATTTTTAAGCAAGCATTAGCAAGTAGCAACATTGATTGCACTACAATACTGTAGATCCAAATGAAACACAGAAATATGCGATGAAAGATAAATGCGACCGTTCAATACGAAGCCGCGACGGGACGGCGATAAGAAATGTGTGTGAATATAATTATAAAACAATAAACAAAGTTATCAAAACACATTGATAAGTGTGCGCCGCGCCACGCGCTCGGAGCACCGCAGTCACGGATGCTACTACGTTTGCTCGGCTGGTGGCGAGGCGAAATTTATACGTCAACAGAATGTTTATTAACTAACTATTGAACAATCGCATTACAAACGTGTATCATTAAAGGGATTCGGTGAGAAAAATGCGGTTCGCGAACTCCAATACCATAGATTAAGTTAAGTATACGTGACTAGCTTTTGTCCGCGCCTTCGTCCGCGTGGGAGTAGTGACTTTGGGCAGCATTTTAATTTCCTAGGATACTTTTAACTTTCATTGCAAAAGACAGTAGGTTTTCCACGCAGGTGAAATTGCGGGCAAAAGCTAGTATAGCCTATATTGATCAGTGACCATGTAGCATTCAAATGTAGAAAGAATTTTTGAAATAGGTCCAGTAGTTTTTGAGCCAATTCGTTACATACATACACACACACAAATCTTTCCTCTTTATAATATTATTATAGATGAAAAGTATAGCTAGTATAGAAAAGTAAGTTTCACACATTCATTGTGTGTGTATTTTCAGCGTCGCCCGAAGTCCCCAAAAAGTCTAACCGGCACGGCGGTGGGATCCCGTAAAGTCGTAACTAGCGTTCTAAATATATTTGAACGTTCACGCGACGTGTCTGGTAAAATCGATACGCAAGTTGGACGCGGTCCCGTGTGTGTATGCGCCTCGCGGGAGGGGAACGAGGCACAGGGCGCCAGTTAACGCCTCGTGACTAACAACTGCAATGCGAATGCCATTTATTTTGCCGCAGTGGAGCTCGAGTGGTGTGCGACAAGCATGAGGTTCCGAAAGAATATCGGCTCGACTTTTCAAACATTAAATACTGGCCGTTTTGTAGAGCCAGACAGAAAATATGGGAGAAAGAAGAGATCTTTTCATCTTTCCACAAGTAGAAAATGGTCAAAATAAAATATGCAACACTTATCTCTATTCACATTCAATGTTATCAATGGCAAAGCAACGGCTAGACACTAGATTTTCTTACAAAATGGCCGTTTGAAGGCAAATGAAGTGTAAAATAACGACTCTAAAATAACACGTGAACGAGAACTGACGAATGAAAGAGGAGGCTGAAATGTATGCAGGAATCCAACATACAATTACAAATCATAACAACATACAACATACAAATTGAAACAACTGTTTTTTTTTATTGTGTATAAAATGAAAGACAGCAGCAATCTGTTAAATCAAGGCCACGAATACAATACGACAAGCGGATATCGTGTGAATGGAACAAACAGCAAATAGCCATCACGTGATATCATAACACAACTGTATCAACATGGACATTGTTGAATCAACGTTGGATGTGTAACCGCCACATTCACTTGTCAGCCACTGTGCAAACGGATCAAATTTCACAAAACTTTTAAGACGATATAAACAACAGCTGCTCGGAATCCTCGGACATTCTGTGAACGCTCGGAATGATTCTTTTTCACATCTTGCACTATTCCATTGCTGGACACGGGTATAAACAATTGTTGAGAAGGTTCAAGGACACAGACTATCACGTTGGCCACACAAGGACACACACACACAAGGACACAGACTATCACGCTATCAGTATAAACAATTGTTGAGAAGGTTCAAGGACACAGACTATCACGCTGGCCAAGTGCGGATTGGCAGACTTCACACCCTCCAGAGAAGATTACGAAGTACTCTTAAGGTTTGCTCACAATGTTTTGCTTAACCGTTAAAGCGAGTGTTATTAAATTCTATAAAACGCACGTAACTTTGTAAGTCTGTGGTGTACGCCAGAATTTCAACCCAGACACACAGTGTGGACTACTGAAATCCAAATCAGTAGGCCATCACGGTGACTGTATAATGAAATAAAATAAGACCTATAAATTCAGACAAATTACCGAATAGAGTTAGTAACAAAGTGTTTGCAAATAACAATTTTACTTCATCAAGAATGAATCAAGAAGAATCGATAGCAAGGTACAGAACCATATACCAAATTTCTTCCACCGAATAACCAACAAACAGTGCGATCGCATAACGAGCTATTAACATCGGTTCGATGGCCAGACAAAGTAAAAGTAGACAGACAATCTACTTACATACACATATATTCAAGAAGCCAATGAATATTGCATCTGTGGAGCGCGTATGATCCGCTGCAATCCGTCGTATTGAATACAATGCTCTTTCAGGTTCAAAGGGTGAGATCAACACCACGCGTACCTTACATGTATAGATATAGAGCAATACTACATCTATGACACTGTAGAAGACTGAAAGGAAATTGGGGGCATAGAACTAGTCCAAAGAGACTGGAGATATTAGGCAGAATTGACTAGGCGCTGGGAAAAAAGAAATAGGGAGCGCGGTGGGTGAGACTAATTTTGAAACGTAAATTGTAGAGGTATGTGAAAAATGAAAATAATAATAACTGGGACAACTCCACTCACGACTATCTGATTCCCAATTGGGCAATTAAATACCAGTATTATCGTCACCGGATTAACTGATATATTACATATTGTATAATACATATATAGATAGATAGATTTGTTTATTACCAGACCGAGTACGAACAAATGTTTGTCCCGGGTGGGAAGTAAATCGGCAATATCCGTTTTAGCAGTCTGGATTTCTAATCATCAGACGAAGAGGCCAGTAACAAAGTCTTAAGCAGACTGCCGACACTGTTCACGAGCAACGATACCGACACCTCCACATTCACGTGACACCAGCAAAAAAGCAAGCGGCTCGCAGCATTGCCACGAACGATCAATCAGCCGAGGAGGAGGCGAACGCGAGCGAGTTGGAGGAAACGAGGTTTGTGTGCTAGACGAGAAAGGCGGGCGGGTGCATCGACCCCGCGGTGACATAACGCGTTTCGGCAAACGGGCAACAGTCGGCCGCCGCCGCCGCCGCGACCGACCGCTCCGTGAATACCGATGCAGCTTCAGCACCAAACTGAACACAATCAGCTATTGTTCATTAAAAATATGTATCATCTATGGCGTAGGTTCTCAAACCTATTGGATCTACTGCCCACTTTGAGGATGCATTATTTTGTAATCCCACTGTGTCCATGTCTATCTTCAGTCCTTCCATCTTGACTAAACGTGTCCGTGAATGTATAAGTGTTATTGCTATTGCAAGTATCGAATGTCATTTTTAATATGAAACCGTGGAACAAATTATGAATCTAGCCAAGTAACAAAATAACAATTTTCAAAATGTCAATAATGGCCACATGGCTGAACCACGATTTAAGTAAAACTCTATTCCGTAGAAACTATTTTAGTACAATTTGTTATAATCCTTTTAATTATAAAAAAATGCAAGGAATTATTCAAGAGCTATAAAATGACCGTTAACCAACCGCCTCAATAATCAATTGACCAATTTTCATTTATGGCCAGAGACAGAGCAACTACCGGATTGCCCCGGATTATATTTATCAATTTGAATCCTGCGACCGACGAGCATACGCTCCACGTTTATAACATTACGGTGAAAATTGAATTTCTACTTCAAATAGGAAGGAGACGAGATTAAAATATGTTCGATTCAGTGCAAAATGGTTATCGATCGAGCGAGGGTGGGGCGAGGGCGCAGGGTGGCGGGGAGATGACACACGAGGCTTGTGCATAGACTTGTAATCTATTCTCGCGTTTAATGGTTGACAAGTGCTAAGAATTCTGCCGACTCCACACTGAAGGAGAAAATTTTAGATCTGTTGTTGCGTTAAGTTATGGCCGCGGATATGTTACATGCTTCAAAAAGGAAGTTACCCCGGCTGTTAAACGTCTCATGCTCGATTGGGAGATGAGGTGAGGTCCACAATATCCACAAGTGACAATTATAGCTGACTGACGTCTTGGCCTATTGGTTAGATTGCCTGAATGCTAAGCCGGAGGTCGTGGGTACGATTCCAACCCTTTTGTGCGATGAGCCACATTTATTTGTTCTATGTCTGGGTGTATTAAAATATTTATTAGTTTACTATAACACAGGCATTTATTTATTTGTGTAATTTGGAAATCGAATAGCCGTGTGTTATTGTGCCATTTATTATAATCTAAAGACGTAAAAACGCGAAAAAGTTTACGTGACTACATTTTTTACATAAAACAAAGATTTTATTGTGCGCGTGATAACGATCAAGACGCATTCAATTATGAACACCGTAAATTTCAGTAGACATTTATGTTCTATTTCGTTCAGGGTCCAGATTGTCTCGACTAGCTACAAAGAAAGAACTTTCGAAGGAAAACGCTATAAATATTGTCACAAATATAAAGTAATACATAAGAACAATCGCGCACTAGAATGATTTTGATTTTTTTATTTATTTCATTATTTACACCCTATACAGATCACACTATCATAAAACTTAACGATAGTATTGCTATTATATTAAAATTGTTGGTGTACCCATAATTTATGATCCCGCTAAGGCAGTCTCGATGGCAATAAAACAAAAATCCGGGTGGAAGAACAACGCGTATGGCATTAGAATAAACACTGACTCGAGAGAAGAAACAGATTGGCTCTCGACGACTGCACATACCGAGACATTAGCGAGTAACCGGACACCTAGGAACGTATCACATTTCTCGGAAGTGTCACTAGATCTGTAGTGTGTTATTGTGAAGGATTGCAGAAATGCCTCAGTCGGATTACAGCGAGGTCTTTTTTGTTATTGTCATCGATATTTTTTTTGGTTCCACTATTCTCCATTGCCCACGTTTCACGACTTGCGGACGACGCTGGTCGTCGGTGACTCTTAACTCACGAGGCTTAGCTCGTTTTCGCTATATCGAAAAAAAAAATACAGACGAATTGAAAACCTCCTTCTTTTTTTGAAGTCGGTTAAAAATTGAAATCGAATGTTTAAACTTAAAAGCATTAGATACGATCTAATTTCGACGCACCGATCGAATAATAATATTTACAATCACTGACAATGCACGTCGGAAGTGCGTAGAGATGAAACATTTCCGTTCAACGACAACAGCTCTCGAACGAAATGAATGACTGAGCGGGCGATCGATCAACACGTCGGTAGCAATAGGTTATGGTTTACAGGCAGGTTGCATAATTTATACATTCCAAATAGGCTAGCTCTCATCTTGCAACAACACAATTTGTTTGGTCCAGGATTCTGTTTTTCTTCTAGTTTTTGTTTCTTTGTTTTTAGCAGGCTTATTGTGATATTTAGTAGGTATCCTATTCCAGAATTACTAAAAGTTTGGTATTGAAATTTTTTGAATAAATACATTTACTGTGAATGATATTTAAAAGTTCTTCTATTCTGTGATTAGCGAAATTTGGTGATTACAAATTTCATGATCGCTCAATGACATGCAAAAATACCAATACATAAAAATATTTGTGGCATGTTAAGTATTATTGACAGACAGAAAAATAAATCATTCTTTTGACACGTGTCACATCTGTCTGCTAGTGACATCAGCAGGGTTGGTTTTCGCTCGGTACGATGATTCAGCATTTTTGTAAACCAAGTGATACAGAAAGCCTAAAATGGAGTGTCAATCAGTGTCAGTGTGAAAGGTAAAATTGGAAAATTGATTGCCGTCTCCTTCACAGATTTAGATTGGATTATTGGACTAAAAGCTTACGATCAAGGTCAATTTAACGATTACAATTATAACGGGAATACAAAATAGACCGATATCTTTCGTAGACATACAAAAGAGACGAATTTTAAAAAAGGTTTCTTTTATAGTACAAAACTGAATTTTTGAATGTCCCTTTTATAATGAGGATTCACTCAAAAAGAGTCACTTACAATGCGTAATCCATCAGAATAATTCTCATTTTTAAACACATTAGTGTGCAATCCACTTAACATAAGGCGGGTAAGTCTAACTTGTGAGGAATTAAGCAATACAAGCCCTCTGCGATAACGGCGCGTCATCAGGCGAACTGTATCAGCACGTCGGTTCGCCAGCCCGTCCCAATATCTCCCACGGCTAGGTCCTAAGCAGCGCGACGGCCGCGCGCGTGACGCAACCCGAATGTAACACATTGTATAACGCACTCGAAACCGCTTGCCCAACGCGCGCGGACTCTCTTATCGCTAATTGTTCAGTGTCGCTAATAACGACACTTGTCGGACGTAAAAGTTTCCAAATACATATATTCTCAGGTGGAAAAACATGTTTTCATCATTTTGGATTTGTTCAAATATTTGCAGGTTGCAATGAGCATTGAATGTCGGGTGGGCTTCATATATGTGCTATTTATTAATAGGTAGACTAAGCAAGGGTGCTGAGCTGGAAGAGCTCGGCCAGTTCCGACACGTCGGAAGGTTGTGAACCTCAAAATCTCAGAAGAGAAGACTCAGTATACTCCTAAATGCTTTTTTTTGCCCAGAGTGTGTCATGCAACTTAATTTAAGCACAATTCCTGTCAGGTTCAATCTCAGCGCAGTCGGTTATTATAAAGGAATGCCATATTATTATTGGGATGTAGGTATAACGGACAACTTCTATATATGAAAAGAAAAAATAGTCTTTATTCTTTAAGGGCAAAGTTTAGAAATGATAACTCATCACTCGCTTAGCTATAGTGAATATTGTAAGAACAAAAAAGGAGAAAGAGTGATCATGTTCACCCAGAACCAAATCTTAAAGAATCCTGAAACCCACATCCGTGGATGTCAACTTCTTATAATCCACAGATGTCAAAATGTGTTTGTCTGTAACAACACTATTCTGAACATTTATTACTATTTAAAATTTTCATGTAAAATAAATTTTTCCTTCTCTTGTTGGATACATTAGTGGCATAAGTTTTATTCCCTCAATTACTCATAAATTTGTACATGTTTAAAATTGAGCACATGTTAAATGTGTAATCCGAAGAATCCCCTGTAGACGTCTTATTTACTGCATTGTAAAGTGGCAATATTTTCATTAAAATTGCAACACACACTATTAAATCCCATGTTTGCTATTAATCATTCTGTACTTAAAACTTTAAAAAAATATTAGACACATTTGATTGGATTTTATTTCTATTACTTAACTCAGGACAAAATGTTAATAATTTAAAACTTTTTACAGATTTAATTAATTCAGTCACATTGTCAAATAGTTTACTCACAAAACAACACAAAATCAAATCATTCAGCTGTGTCACTATTTGCACAGACATTATTGATTTCATTAGTTCATATCATATTGATTTGGGTTTTCCAGTGTAATAATTATATTGTTATATTATTTTAAACACAGATTAGGCCGGAACATCAGAATAAAGACGAGGAAAAAGGAAACAGCGTTCAAATATATAAATGCACTGCTAGAGATAACCTCTTTCGCACAAAAATCCAATTAGTTGATTTGCATCTCGACGAACGCAATCGAAACGTTCGATATTAGAAAATATAGTACATTCTAGCAACTCACCTGTAAATCTTGCTAAAGTCATATAAAATGGTAGCGCCCCACTGGACGAGAGCTCGCAGATGGGATGAATTGTTGATCCTTCCAGGAAGCTGGCACCGAGGGAACCAACCGGCCTCACCAACCTGCCACAATTCAATATTACTCCACTGCCAACGAAATCCACTATCACTTAAACATATCTAAAACCCCTAACATCTTCGATATTACAATTGACTTTTACAAGCCGAAACGTACGCACCAGCTGGCAAAAAAACGTGGTATCTAGTACTATGCGCACTATATAAGTAAATATGGACTGACTGAAGATATTCGATAGTCTAGCTATGTAGGTACCTTCCCTCTATGACAAAGCGTCTCTTCTATCTTCAGTCCGCGTGTTCCGCAGAAAAAACACAACTCGACCACGGCTCACAATCCACTAGAAACGAACATAAAATAAACTGAATTTCACTAAACGCACACGCGATACCGTGGCTAAATATGACGACAGAAAATAAATGAAATTGCACACTTTCTTATGTTTCTGGAACTGAGTTCACACCGGAAACGAGCATTTTTTAAAACTTGAAGAGAAGAACATTCTATTTTGTCGATTATTAAAATATATTTTGAAATTATTTTGCATGACTATGATTTATGATGCAAATATAAAAAGGTACCGTAAATTTTTACTGTAACAAAATTCACAAAACAATACAAATTCAAAAATTATAAAAGACATTATATTTTGTCAACAGGAAACAGCTAAATTTTTTTACTTTCATTTATGGTCAATGACAATTCAATAATCAATATTTTTTTATAAAATATACTTAAATGGTAGTTTCCATTAAAAATAACGTTACGTAAACTATCTTTGACTTACTTATTTAGAAATTACCCACAAATGAGTAAATTGTAGAATCGGTTAAATACAATTGTGCCAGTTTTATTTAAAAGCGTACAATCTTTGACACAATCGACATTACACACCAAAGAGTAAAATGTCAATGTCACAAACGTCCAAAGGCGAATAGACAAAAAGAACCATGAGTTACGAATGATTAATTTTCGTCATTATAATAACGCAAAACCGACTTTCGGTTGATTAATTTATTAAAAAAATACAATAAAATTATCATCTTTTCGGTTTAGCAGTGACCTTAAAATAAAAAATGGTGATTACGAATAACAGTTCTCTGAGGTGCACTTGTGAACTTGGTAACTTAGGTTATGTGATTCAAAGATTTATACGAAATATTTGGTATTTCAGCACGCCTGTCGACAACTATTGTATAGTCCCGCCCGCTGGAAATGTGTAGTACCAGTGAACATCAAACCAAGCGTGGTATCAATAAAAATAGACCAGGTATAATAATATTTGTAGATAAGTTTTGAACTTGTTCAGCATAATGTTTTTATTAGTTTACATTTACTGTAAGTGAAATAGTAAAATCTCGAAATATGTACATTTGAATGTTATGTAATAATATTTTAATTCACAACTAGAGGCTGGTCATTGTGAAAATTATAGTCAAGATTTGAAAATTTCAGTTTCTATTTATTGTAAGAAAATCCATTAAATGTTGAATTTCTGGATAATTTCATACTATATATGATTTATGTCAATCTTCATATTTATGATTAATAGTTATTTATATTGCCGTTTAAGTGTTCAATATTATATGAATAACATAGGACAACTAGGCCACGACCATTTGTTCTCAAGCTAACCAGAACCTGCTTTAATGTGAATGAACTTTTCATCCAAACTCATAACTTTTTAATTAGACATTTATGTGAGAAGGCCATTGTGTACACTCGGCTTTCACCAACAAGTATAATAGTATTTGATAGTAGTGGAGACCAGAGCTGTTCGTTGCCATCAACAGTCTTGGAGGTATCACTTGGTTATTATGTAGTTGATCTCTGTAGCTCAATGTTGCCAGTAACGCTTATCATCATATTATCATTTAAATAATATGAACAATTCGAATAATTTTCAGTGCACATTGTTAGAATGTCGCTACTACTCGGCAAGAAAAGGATTCTTCTCTTCCATAATCGAGAACATAAAAGAAGATATCGCCAAGAACAAAGAGATGAAAGAAAACATAAATAAGTTCAGAGAAGAGGCACAGAAATTGGAGAATTCCGAGGCTCTACAGGCCGCCAGGAGAAAATTCCATGCTGTCGAATCCGAGGCCTCCAAAGGGTCAGAAGTGTTCAAAGAAACCTTTGAGGGTATCAGAGAGAAGGTTGAGCACGTGCTAGAGGAGGCCAGTAAAACAGATATTGCAAAAAAGGCTGGTGAGAGGACCTTGTGATATTTTTAACATCATACTTTATTGAAGCAAGTTCTGGCTATTATTATTTTATGTTACTTAAACAATTGCTTCATGCAATGCCTTGCTGGTATGGTTCTCAAGAGGACCTAGCAAATAGGGAGATACCTACAGATAGCTTGTAATCCTAGTTGTAATATTATTATATCATTTACAATTTAAACCCTCTATAGTGTAGAGTGCCCGAGGCCAAAAATCTATATATTTCACCTGACTCTTAATGGTTATCCGAATAAACGTAAATAGTTATTAACTTTTTACTTTTGTATTTTTAACAGTTAATAGTTTTAACATTTATCTTTAATGTATTTCTATTTACAGGCAAAATAACAGAAGACATATCCAAAACGGCCAAAGATGCCGCCGAGAGCATAGCCGATAGGAGCCAGAGAATCGGTCAGACGTCCGCCTTTAAAACGATATCACAGGTATTACAGCAGCAACCAGAAGTAACTTGGGATCATAGGACATAATGTTACTAAATGTACTCATATTAAAATTGGACCTACACTGCTTTCTTTATTTTTCGTGATGAGCACATTTGTTTGTTCTGTGTCTTGGTGTAAGAGAAATATCTACGAAATTATTAAATTAGCGGTCCGGTCGCCGTAACGCAGGCATTCAATTGTTTCGGAATTGAAATCTGACAGCCGCGCGTGTACTTGTCTCCGGTTATTATTGATTTATCATATATCTCATCGTATTTCAGGCCACCGAGGTGGTGAAGAATGAAATAACGCCGCGAGGCATCGAAGGGCGCGTGTACATGTCGCCGGCTGCGTTACGGAAGAGGGTCGAGGTATGTATATAGGTGGATTTAAAGAAATTTGTTGTGATATAAACATAGTGCACTGACATTGACACTTAAAAACTAAAGTCTCTGCCGCTGGAGCAGTAAAGTGTTAATAGAAATAAATGTAACACAAAGAATACAATCACAAAGTTACTTAGGATACTCTATTCGGAAAATGTTTTGGGTCAATTTTATACGTATTAAAATTGACAATTTTTATTATGGTTCAGTGACTTACTGTGTAGCAATGCTCCCTCAAACAAGACAGTTTTGTCCCAATCATTTGTTTATGTTCTAGGTAGTAAACTTCTGTATTTGTTTCTCAAGTTTGACGATTATTTTACTTGTGAATAGACAGTCGTACCTACATCGCTACGAATCTAAAAATCTTTTATCATATATTGCCTTTGTTCGGTAAAGGGATACATAAAATCTAGTTTATAATGTTGATAGAGGCACAGTGATTATTTGATTTTTTAAACTCATATCCGTACTTATTGGATATTAATAATAACGTATGGCTGAGTTACATACACTGGGCGTCCTGGCACCGCGTTATTTGTTCGGTCAGTGGTTCTCAAACCCATTTTGTTTTTTTATTTAATAGTCATAATGATGTTCCGATGTTGGTATTACTTGACCACGGTGAGGGGTGGTGGGCGTGTCTCGCGGCAGGTGGCGGCGGACGAGCGCACGTTCGCGCCGGACACGGAGACGCTGGGCGTGGAGCTGCACAGGGACTCCAAGTTCTACCAGCAGTGGGAGAACTTCAAGAACAATAACCAGTATTTCAATAAGGTAACCGTTACAATACTTAAGTACAGTTAGTTAACGTTGCGGGTAAACGACCGCAACACTTTTAACGTTCCTCTACTGAGCAGGGATAGCTCGTGTAACCGTGGCAGTGAGATTTGGTGAATATATTGTCATATTTCTTTATTTAAACATGCTAGCAAATTTTTATTGGACATTTAAATTG
>DWDX01000731.1:0-23353 GCA_018245675.1 Agara michaeli | reverse complement strand
TAACGTTTGCGAGGCAAAGTTTTTTAAATTTCCTACAAGTCCAGCGTTGATCACAATCTCGCCTAATGGGAAGCGATGATGCGGTCTACGATGAAGCACACATGTGTAAAAAATATTTATTTACTCTTTTTTTCAAAAGTGCCAAGTTGTACTTAGTGCCAGTTTCCATGACCAAACCTCTACTAATATCCTCATTATTTTTCCACATTATACACATTTCTTTGTAGTATTTTTCGCGCTACAGTGTTCAAGATACTTCAGAACGCTAAATTTAGGGTTCCAATTCATTTCAGGGAGATGAAGGAAACTCGGATCAAAAACAATGGCATAGATTCCTCGACTGCGGTACCTCAGCCGAAATATGGATATTCGAAAAAAGATAATCGCAAGTAATTACAATCTAACAGTAGGACACATACATGTACACATTTATACTTACATACATACACAAATACAGACAGAAATGGAATAGATCGTGCAGTTACACGGCCAGTTGGCCTTCCCCGGACTCTGTCTCCACATGTTTTAGTACAACTTCTCCAAACGTGTTGCCCTCATTTACCCATTGGTTCACAGCGAGAAAAATAATTTTTAAGTTGTGCCTACAAAAAATGGTCATTTGGCGTAAAAGTACAACAACATGGTATTTCTCTAATCATTTATTTATTTTATTTATTTACTCTTTATTGTAACGCAGAACATTACAAAGGGCGGACTTAATGCCAAATGGCATTCTCTGCCAGTCAATCATTGGAAATTTAAAAATCTTAAATGTCGCGGCAATTATTTAAAAACCTATTGACAATATTTCAATTTTAATCCATACCACCTCTTACGATCAAAGGCAAAGGATTTGCATGTTAAATGCAAATGTCCTTGTCTAGTCCGGTTTTTACATTCTAATCAATACTATCGTTACTTCGCGTCGGTTACTGTCTCCCCGTACGGACAGTTAATTAAGGTCCCTTCGTGTGCTCATAGGTAGTCATAGCATGCTTTGTTCTGATCATCGAACATGAAAAAATATCTATATAAAAGTACGATGTGAGTTTCTTCAATTCATACAGATTGGCACGCAGAACATCTCTGGATACGTCGATGGATCTCCTATCGAAACCTCAGTTGCCGTCGACCGCACACTCAGCCGGCACGTTGCGACACGTCAAGGGTATTCTCATCAAAAATCGCTATAACAATAATGTGGTTAAACTACTTTGTTACTATTGATGTCCCTTCTTACTACAACTACTTACATTCTCCAAATATTTTTATAGTAATTAATTAAAGTCAAGAACTGTAAGTAAATAATGTCTTTAAATATATTTATTAATTTTACGACTGAGTGAGTTCAAAATTTATTTTAAGCTTTCTACGCAATCATAAACAAGACCGTTAAATCGATGGTATGTATTATTAAATATCATTTCTTAACTAAAACAGCAAATGAAACGTAGTGTATATTTGAAAGGACCAACAGCAACTTCTTGGGAAAGACTCTTTAACTCGAACATATTTCGTAGCTGAACATTTAACATTACTCACAGAGTAAACTTTCTTTGAAGGATACATTGCAAGCAATCACACGAAGAACAACAATTCCAGCCGCAAGTTACACTGGAACGACTCTCCCAACGGAATAACCAACGACTATCTTTCGGACCTGCTGCCACATTACGTCACGCCTCGCCACCGACGCATGAACGACGCTATAGATAATGATTTCCATGACGTTATACTGGGCTCACGTACGTATTTACCTACAATGGCTTCCCGATAAGTCGGTATAACGTGAAGAAATCAAACGGTTGTAAAAAAAAAAACAAGTATTTCCATGTCTCCTGTCAAGAACGTCTTTTCTCAGGGCACCTTGAACAAAATGGTCATCGAGGAGTACTTTCAAGAGAAGCATCAATGAACCTCGCTCAAAAACCTGTATCCATTGCCTCGTCCAAGAACCCGGCATCTTTGATGACGATGTCAAGTAAAAAAAATGCCAAAAGCGAATTCGTAATTCCAGAACTGCCAGAAGGGAGACTGCTGGAACTGAAGATATTTAGTAACTGGGGCGACAAGTACCTCGTCGGCTTGAATGGTATAGAGCTGTTCGATTCAAAGGGGAATGTCGTAGTTATTGAGAAGGTAATAAAATGTATAAATATATAAATTTTAGTTAACTATATACGTAACGGGTTAGGTTATTTCAGGTAGAGACGTATGTAAGCTGCATATCATGCAGAACAAGTTGAGTCTTTCATTGCAGTAAAAAGGTCGGGGTTGAAATATCCGGATATATTAAACCCTATTCTAGTCATTTTAGTTACAGGTTTTGTCAATATACACAATTCACTTGATGTTGATTTATGTCGGTCGTTCATTGCACTGCACATAAATTGCTCGTTCTATTGACGTGCGAGCGGTGAACGTGCGGCAGGTGTGGTCTGATTCGGAGAGCGGCGACCAGTGGCGGCACGGGCGGCCGGAGAGCGTGGCGGACGGCGTGGTGCGCACGCGCGACGAGCGGCACGCGTGGAGCGCGCCCGCGCCCGCCGCCGCGCCCGTCGCCCTCACCGTGCTGCTCGCCGACCGGGTCGCGCTCGCGCTGCTCAGGATCTGGGTAACACTTCTCAACTACACACTTCACTTCTCAACTGAAAAGACGGTCTGTGTTCCGTCACGTCTTAGAAATATAACCCATATAGTCCATGAAGTTCTACTTTAGATAGCGTTGACGATGCGCTGTGCTTTTGGCAGAACTACAATAAATCACGAATTTATTCGAGCCGGGGCGCGCGTTTGGTGCAAGTCAAGTTGGACGATCAGATGGTTTTTTACGGCGAGATAGCGCGCTCTAGCGGGGAACTGAAAGGGCTTCTGCCTTCATTTGGCGACGTGAGTTTTCCTTAAACGCATATTCTTAGTCATTTTTTGTTATTTTGTAGCAAACATTTTTGAAAGCTTTTGTATTTGGAAAATAAATATTACGAGTGCTTACCTAAAAATATAGTTTATGAGAAAAATATTAAAAGAGTTCCTTGCAACTACTTTTCTGTAAACATATATAGTCTACAAAGAAATCCCAACATTGGTATTCATGGTCAATACAATTCACGATCCAAAATTATTGTTACAGACGATACTTTTCACGAAGAAACCAGAAATCTTGGAAGCGATACTACTTAACGATAAAAACTTCCTAGCGCTGCTCAGAGACAACGAGCTGGTAACTGACCACGTCGATTTGACAGAGAAACGACCACCTACAGCTAATGACAACAAAAGCAACATTAGCCCACCCCGTGAGGAGGAAGTCGTGAGAGAGGTGAAGGAAACAAAGTATGTTGCGAAGCAAATCAAAATAACTCTCATGTCGAATTGGGGACAGAAGCATCTGATCGGTCTCACTGGTGAGTGTGTAGCGGCGGTGTCGGACCATTGCTATGAAAATATTTTAATGATGTCTTGGTACCTATGAGAAGTTAAACATAAAATTTGCATAGACAACATACTCTGACTATATAAATTATAGGTCGTGCTCCTAGATAAATTAACAAAGTTCAAATGATACCTCGCCTTCAAGGTGTCGACGTGCTGTGCTACAACCAGTCGGTCAAAGTCCATAGAGCATTCGCGTATGTCTCTTTCATAAGCGAAGGGCATCCGGAACCCGCTTCGATGGTAGACTGTAAGGCCTTGTTGAATGGCAGAAACATTACCACGGACTTGGACGACATGTGGTGCATCAGCTTCGTGCCCGGAGTCAAGTTCTGTCACATAGTTCTCGATTTGAAGGAGCCTACGGAGATCACTAGTGAGTTTTTTAGCTTCATTAAATTTTCAAATTGGATGTTTGATTATCATTATTAATTCATTCTACTTCGGACTTCCCTAAAAAGTCCTAAAACGTACAGTTACCACATTTCAAATATTTAACCGTTTTTCTTTTGCAAAGACTGCGTGCTTGCTTTAGTGCTAGTGTCCACATTAACTAACAGTAATGCAATATATTAGTCAACTGTATTGTCACCGTCATCGCCATCGCCATTCTTTTGTCGTTCCACTAATGAACGTTAGTCTACTTCCCAATTACAATCATTCCGGATTCCGGATTTCCGATTCCAATAAAACTATATTAGTCCCAGTGTAAAACATTTATCTATTGTTCAACACATAACAAAATATTTTACTCAAAGCCGTCTAGTCATAGAGAGCTCTGCACACCGCATCATTACGCGAACAACCGAATGTGTAGCGACAACGTTGCAGGCGTCCGCCTGTGGAACTACAACGGCGGGCTGGAGCTGTCGTACGCGGGCGCAAAGCACGCGCGCCTGTGGCTGGACGGCGCGGCGCTGCGGCGCACGGCGCTGCTGCGGCGCGCGCCCGGACACGCCTGCTACGACTACGTGCAGCACGTGGACCTCGCCGCGCTCCACCACACGTGACCACCTCATGCTCACTTTGCACATTAGCCATTCTTCTACGCTCACTCACTTCACTAACTAACGACTACTTCCGTCTTCGGCTAACTGTTCCTCGTTAACTGACAAAGATTCCTTTTTTATTTTTATAATTGCCTCGCGTAGCTCGAAATTCTATATTAATGTCAAAGGCGTTCACGATTTCATTCGTCGGCGCGTAGGTACACTTTTCAAGTACTTGTCCAAAAGTATTTAACGTAAAAATCCTATGACAAAACACATATTGTACTGCTTTATGATTAATTCTAATTTAAACGATTTCTCAAAGGTTGGACGATACAGAGAATTTGGATAGTTCTCGAACGGACTGTTTGGTGTATGGCACGAATTTGGACATGGGCGCTCCGACCGGTTTTGTGCTGCAGATCAGCATTTTCTCCACCTGGGGAGATCCTTATTACGTGGGGCTCACCGGCGTCGAGTTGTACGACCCGCACTACAATAAAATCCCAGTTACGGAATCTAGTGAGTTTTGTTTATTCATAGATACCGTTCGCATGACTGCATATAAAAGAGTTCAGGGAATCATTTGTAGACCGGAATAAAAGTTCCATACCACAAAAAAACGTAGTAGCATATTACCAAATTGTCTTCGATTGTGGGAGTAGGACATGAAATAACCCAGCAGCAGCGGCACCATTAGCATGTAAATCAATATGTTTCGATCGCAAGTTCTCCAACAGATGAACTACGATAACCAGTGGTATAATTATTATTTGCACTTATCGACAGTAAAACAAAGGACTGGATATTACATTTAAGTTACAGAGTGCAGTGCGGTAGTGAACGTTATTGTATTGCACCGTCAGACGTGTGCGCCAACCCGGCGAGTGTGAACGTGCTGGCGGGCGGCGGGGCGCGCGGGGGGCGGGACGCGCGCACGGCGGCGCGGCTGGCGGACGGATACAACGCGCGCGCGCACGGCGCCGCGCACAGCTGGCTCGCGCCGCTGCTGCCGCGCACGCTCAACAGGCACTTCTACTAACTAATATTAAAATGGCGATTGTTAACTTCGTGTTGCTTAATTCAATTGTTAATAATGAGTAATAAAATTGTTATCACGTATGCTTAACAAAGCAACCCAAAGCACTAAATTTAAACACATCCGGTCTTATTGCAACTTTTAAACTTATTGCAATAAGTTGACCATTTGTGTTTATGACATTTTAATGATGTTGTCTTTCAGGGTATTTTTCGTGTTTGATGCCCCCGTGTCGGTGTACGGCATGAAGATATGGAATTATGCAAAAACACCGTCCAGAGGAGTCAAAGAATTTGGAGTTAGTTTTACTATAAGAATATTATTAAGTTTGTGTAATAGTTGTGTTGATTGGTTTGAACATACCTCCCAGGTACCTTAAGATGGGCGTAAAGGATTACGATAGAATTATTTCCAGCTATTGTAGCCGTTTGCGATAATTCGACTTGTTTTATGTTATACTTGTTTTATATTCGGAAAAAATCTTTTGATTTTTTAACTTTTATGCTAGATGTTTGCCTTCTTATTAGTATTATTAAGGCATTCGATAGAATAGAGCCTAAAAATAAATCCGTAAACGAATGGGTGCTTGGATGTATACGCAAAAATTAAATTCATAATTTTACCATTCGCCTCCCAGGTTCTAATGGACGACCTGTTGATCTATAACGGCACGCTAGAGTGCGCCACTGGCGAGGAGATTTTACCGCAGTGGGTGTGTCTTCAAGACGTGGACGGCGACACGCTCACACCCAGGTATGTTGATTGCTTTCGATGACGAAAGCGAGGAACATTTATATATCTCAATAGTGAATCTATTCAAGGAAGTAACATGTTTTAATATCAAAAATTACATAACTAAGGTATTCACGCCATTTTTGACATTTTATACATTCTAACTCAATTAACTCAATTCACCCAAAATGTATTACGGCTCTTTCTATGACAAATTTAATATTTCAATTGCAATAAACACATTTTTACCTCGTATACATATGATAAAAAAGACAGCATAGATTTTAAAAAAAATTAAACTGATCGATATTAAAATAATATATCACTTCTGTATCGATTCCCATTT
Organism: Agara michaeli; assembly: GCA_018245675.1. Lineage (NCBI taxonomy): Eukaryota > Metazoa > Arthropoda > Insecta > Lepidoptera > Hesperiidae > Agara > Agara michaeli. The sequence goes on along the minus strand of DWDX01000731.1, from coordinate 16,815 downwards.
TTAATCAAATTATTAACGGTCATAGGTCATGTGACCGACCGTGATAAATTTGCGTGACCGTGATCACTGCGACGGGAAGCGATGTATAGTTAGGATATTAGTCCGTAACTACTCGGAGCGGCGCTATTGACAGTGTGTCGGAGCTGAGCCGGCGCACGACCACGAGCGGCACAGGGCCTCCGGCCGGCGCGCGCCCGCACACTGCCGTGCTCTCCCCGCGCCGCGCCGCCACCTCACCGCCGCCCGACATCCGCGCCGTCCTCTCAAGCCCCGCCCACTTCAGCCATTATAATTGACCAATTTTCAATTGTCACTACAAGCCTGTCCCTATCGGACGTGTCATTTGCAAATCGCTTATATGTAGACGTGCTACGCCCGCGAGACCTTCCCCGACATCCTGTACAGGTGCAAACTTATCGGTAGTTATATAAGAATTTTATGGTGGAAACATTTAATTTTACCTTCATTTGTACAGCGGTTAAAAGCGTAAAAGACGTACAAATATTTTAGTATTTACAAAATATGTGATTATTCTTATGTCTAAGAATATTTACGTTATTGCCCCATTGTTAGTGTATAGTATGTATAGTAATGCTGAAAGGAAATTAAATATATACCAGTAAAAAAATCAAATGGAACGGTGTACTAGAAAATATCAACATCAAAAATTGTAATTGGACTTTCAACATTGTCCTGTGCTGTTAAGTTTTATGAAACTGCCATAGGTAATGCTCTATTTCAAGCCGATACCCTTTACGTTTTACCATATATAAAATAAACAGTATTATTATTAACCGACTTCAAAAAAAGGAGGAGGTTCTCAATTCGTCTGTATTTTTTTTTTTAAATTGCTGTAAGTAGATTTAGAAGACATCGCAATAATAATTTCAATTTCATATATGTAGGAGCTAGACAATTACAATACAATTCCGTAGACTGCACTGAAGCCAAATAATTTGTTGTCAGTTGTTGCCAGTATCGATTACCTTCTGTCTGTCTAACGTTTGTATAGTCATCACTATTTACCCGACTTGTAAATTTTTGTTAAGTATTTTGTCTCATCTGTAGCTAACTTTTTGTACCAAAAATGTATTAAATTTTACATAAGATCACACAGTCTCTTATTACTCCATATTTTTTCCGTAAGTACAGATATTCATTCTTTGTAGTTGTACCACGGGTAACGCCATCTGTTGACAACTAGTGAAAGAATGCATCGAAATAAAACGGCTAGGAATATTTGCTTATTTTATTGTTAAACAACTAACAAATCACAGATTGCACATTACGAGCATACTAACTAGTCTATTAAGCTTCATTGATGTCTGTTGGTGGTGAAGGAACTATCAATTTAATACTCATTGAATCGGTAATTTTGGAACCTAACGACATTTTTTTGCATCGTATTTTTTATTATTACGGTGTATTTCTATCTACTTTCGTACTACAAAGTAAAAAATTCTAAAACTTAAGACATATTGGAAAAAGGTTCTGTCATATAAAGAGGCTACAACCTCGACGTTTCGGTCCGAGGCGACCTTTGCCTATTTGTCTATCGTTCTATGAAAGCCAAATCCATCAGTCTATCCGCCGTCAGTGTAGTGAGTTACTGAACAACTATTAAAAAATACTTTAAAAAATCACTTTTAGACAAACAGTTCCAATTTTAGAACCAAATAAAACAAAACAAATACCACCATCCGCTTCAATATCTCAAAATTAACGTCATTGACTAATTCCTGTAACATTACCGAGACGTTCATGCATCTGTCAACATTTTTAACGCCATTCAGTCCTATTCGGTTCTCTCTCAGGGTACAGAGAAACTCAGACAGCAGATCGAGTAGAGTCCTACTGACTTTTACATGGAGTTCAATCATTGGCAATGTCGTCGATAGCAGGTTAGCTAGCCAGCGATAAGAGTTCAGTGGGATAAGGGAACAGTCGGCCTGCAGTCGGTCGGTGCAGGCGCGCTCAGCTGAAGAAATAGACGGAGTGCAGCACAGAGCGGATGTCGAAGTCGCCCGTGCGCGGCACCGCGTGCAGCAGCCGGTTCACGCGCCGCTTGCCCGCGCCCCCCGCCCCGCCCTCCTCCTCCTGCGCCTGCACCTCGCTGCAACACACGCCGCCGTCACTAACCCGCCCCACTTTACTCGCACCATCTTGCTGATGTAAGATGAGATGAGTGATGGTATGTTTCAGGTGATATTTAAAAAGTTACTTTTCTAATAGTAAAAAATAATAATTTGCAAATGTATTGTACGTAACAGACGCAGTTTATATACTGCATTCATTACACCGACCTTTCCGGATAGCTGTATTGTTGGACGAGATAGTCGGATAAGTCTTGCAGTATCGGCTGGGAGTGGAGGGCCACGAACTGTTCTCGGCATATCTGGAGAAAATACATCCATTGTTATCCACTTTGTATATGAAATGCAATGTTTTCTGTTTTACAAACCCCCATACAATTTGTTCTGTCTGATTAAAATAAGAATAATTATAGAAGTATTATTAAGTAATATATTTAAATAGTATGTATATAAATATGTACTTTATCAGCTATCTGGTCACTATAGTGCAGGCTCTGCTCTAGTTTGGGATGTGATGGTTGTGGTCTAGGGTGTCCTAAGATATATCTCTGCGAATAAAGTAGTGAGCGAGCAGTGAGCGGGTGTACCTGGTTCATGCGGTCGACAGAGTGCGGGTGCGTCCAGAAGCAGTCGTGCACGGAGACGAAGGCGACGGCGGCGGCCTGGCAGCGCAGCGCCGTCAGCATCATGTGCGACGAGTCCAGGGAGTGGATGAAGTTGGGCGGGAACGCGTTGCGCTGCTTCATCGTGCACGGCCGCCTGCAGAGTATGTTCAGGTCACATTCAACTTCACACTTAAAAGGGTCAAAGAACCACTCGCACCCCTAGACATGAGTAATAGCGTTTCGTCATATTCTATATATGTATAGAATTTTCTTTCTAGTTTACATTTTAGTTTTTCAAGACCCTTATCTTTGCAATAACCTTAAAAATAGCGTTTAGGAGAGATCGAGATGCTACATAGAGGATGATAATGATGATGATGCTACTTAAACAGTGTTCAAGTCAGTTACGTGTGTCGGTCGAGAGGCGCGCGCGCAGCGGCTACGGGCGGCGCGGCGGCGGGCGGCGTCGCGGTGCGGCGGTAGTAGGGCTGCAGCACGGGCAGCCCCAGCGGCGTCACCCAGCGCACGCTCTCGCCGCACACGCCCGCGATAACCCTGCCAACGGACTCCCCGATTACTATCGCTTTATTCACTACATACTCCAATTCAATCAGAGATCATCATTTAAAGATATTTTTAATACAACTATTTGGCATTGAATACAAATTTCAGTAGTGGCAACCATATTCATACTGAGCCCGAGCAATTACAATGTGTCCGTGTAGGTTGATAGTTTGATTTAATCTAAAATTCTTGGTTTGTAATATATACAATGTTATTTCATGTTCAAGCTAACTCGTACGAATATCCGAAAATTAGCCACTACAGCACAGTATAAAAAATCTGATCTTTATCTCGGTATACAGTTAATAATCAAACAACTCACTTAGCACAATCCGTAAACCAGTCCTGTATGAGCTTTGTTGAAGTGAACATCTCACGGAGGCTGTCGAAGGTCTTTGTTGTGAGGTAGTGTGAACATGCCCACACGTGTTCCTTGGGAAACTCGTCTATATCTGTCAACAGAAAGTTATGAATAATGCATTACGTTATTTTGTATTTTTAGCTGTGAATAAACAAGTTGAAGTTACATAAAAAAGTTTTATGCCCATGGAAGAGTCCATTGCTAAAAAATTCGGCTCAAAGGACCACATTCAATATTATAACGTATTAAAAATTGTAATAACCTCGTTATTGTTGCATTAACACTAATATTTTTGAAAATACAAAATAGCAGTTTTGGGTGCAATAAAGAAATACGACTTAAATCTTAGTTATGTGGTAATACCTTTTAGTTGTTTAGCTATTTGCAGCCGCGCTCCGAAGCGGGTAACACCGTACACGGTGGTCATGACGGTCTGCTTGATCACCTTCCTGCGTACAAAATTTTCTAGGATAATAGCCGCCGGCACGCCCGCTTCCGCGTCGCGAGCGCGCTGGATCTCAACCTGATAACATTAAAAATAAAATCTATGAACTAAGAAAACATGGAAACATCATTTTATACTGACAATTGATTAAACCTATTTCAGATTTAGACATATAAGTCTTTAAAAATATTAAATTTTACTACTAATAATATTTACACTACTTTTATTGATACTCTAATAATCGCGTAATAATAAATGATTAAATATATTATATTGGATGAAGAGCAGCAAACGAATAGGCAGCAGTCACAAGTGGCCGATACTGCCCATATACATAATGCAATCTACCTCTAATCGGCTTATAGTGCAAGTAAAAAGTGCAAAATAAAAGTGCGTGTCAGAAGAAATGGCAATGTACGCACGAGCGCGGCGACATCGTTGTAGACGTCATGGGGGCGCGCGCGCGGCGCCAGGTTGACGGCGGCGGCTCCGCGCGCGTCGCGGCCCAGCGCCGCGTAGTGCTGCAACCCGTTGCACGAGCCGTCCTGGTGCACCGGGAAGCCGCACATGTACGCTGCACACACCACACGATAAGCTATCATACGGCTCGTGTCATTGTAACTAACACATTTACTCTTCATACATTGACTGGCATGTAATAAACAGCAAACAACATTTCATATACTCATATCGATATTAACTGTTAAACCCACCTTCAGGATCCGGAGATCTGACAGCTTTAGCAATCTCCATACAACAGGCCAAGGTCTGCCACGGTTCTTCGGATTGTTTCCACCATCCTTTACCATCTAGTGGTCGATCAGCTGAGTCCAGAATATCGTCCATTATGCTCTCCGCATATTCGAATCTGGACAATCAAAATGTTAGGTTAGTTTCGGTATTTCAATCGAAAAGTGAATGTTCAATCCATTCACCAGATTTCGTACTCATTTCAAGATTTCAAGCTAATAAGGTAAGTTCACTAAAATTTCACACTGGCATTCTTCCCTTACATCAGCCAATTGAAATCCTTCCATTCACTCACGCGCTGAAACTGAAACTCGATTTAAGCACATTTGTAAGATCCTCTTATTTAATCCAATTGGTTTACTAATTGAATGCAATTTCAAAGTAGGTAATGATTTTTATATTCAATAACAACGAACCTCTCTTCTATGGTGTTCCTCTTCATGGTGCCAGTGAGATTCACGGCGTGCAGTTTAAGCCAGCGTAGCCCATTGGGGCCCAGAGGCATTTTCTTCGCTAGAGTAAGCAGAGCCCTGGCGGCGTCCGCGCCCAGCACCGACACGTGCGGCCCCACCGCGTACACCCGCCCGCGGAAGTCCATGTTGTGGGGCAGCCAGAACATACGATCCCTGGACGGCAAACATATTTACACTACAACACTGTTTAATCTGTGATATTTACATGCAAGATGGTGTGTACCGATAGATCTAGATGATAGACTTAATTTTTTTATAATATGAAGTTCAGAAGGTAACCTGTAATGATTGGCCAGCGACAGCTTGTACAGCGAGTCGCACCACAGCGAGTGCATGTCAGCCCGCGCGCGATTGATTGCCAGCCGGCGCTTGAGCGCCCCTGAACCGCCTGCGCCTCCCGCGCCGCCCGCGCCTTGAGGGAACTGCGTCGTGTCCAGCGCGGACGCGGGCGGGGGAATGTCCAACTTCTTATCTCCACCAGATCTGAACAAAAGAACGTTATTTAACAGTTATGTTAAAAATACAATTTTATAAAAACTCCACCAAAATGTATAAAAGTAAAATTAATATGTAATAAAAACCTATAAACATAGGGAGATAGTACAAATAATATTATTATACCAATAAATCTCGTTTTAACCCTATTATATTAAGTAATGAGTAATTTTAAATTACAATACCTAAAAACTTGTAACTGCAAATCCAAAACAGGCTTGTTGATAAGCCACGGGACTTCGCCCAATTGGTTGAGACTGTCCAATACCGGATGCAGGGATCCCGGGGGCGCTTCTTCTAGAAGCTTAGACTGACTCATCACATAGATTGGCATCCTGCGAATTATGAAACATGGGGAGATATTAACTTCGTGTAAGCCCAGTAAGCCCAGTAGAAGTACTCTTCTACTGGGAATCGGCGGTATTATGGTGTTATTAATGTTTAAAATTCTGATCAAATTCAAATAGTAATTTAAAATAAACGTCGCGAGACATATAATTGTATACAGGTCAATGTATTATACATACATATAAAAGAGAGTATATGACAGATCACAATGAAACTACTAAAATAAAAATACACTTCAAAAATGTGGGATGAATTTTCAAAAAATGCAACTGGGACTCAAATTTGAAAAGGACGGTGCGACAAAAAATACGTGAGACTGAAATCTCCGGAATCAAGGTCAAAATAGATACAATCGATCGAAAGACAGTCGAGCACGATGCAGTACCGTATGAGGGGTGTTTCAGTGACGAGATAGGAGCCGGCGGTGGCCGAGACCCAGGGCGCGGGCGGCCCGCACGTAGGCGCCAGCGCGGCGCGCACGTGCAGCGCGGGCGCGGCCGCCGCCGCCCACAGGCGCGCCAGCGTGGGGTGCGGCTTCAGCTCCAACCGCACCAGCCGCCCCCACGGCCGGTGCACCTTGTACACGGCCGGCAGCTTCTTGCTACACGGTCAACGACACATTTACATATATTTATGTGGAAAGAATAGACGATGAAATAATATCAAAACAGATATATAATGTGAGTGTTATGGATGTAAGTGCTGAAGGAGACCAAGACTTTCATGTCTCGACCAAATAGATCATTGGCGGATGGGGGAATCAAGTCTCCGAAACCGGCGTGTATGCATCAAGGGAATGATGAATGTAGAAAAACCGCATCAGGTTTGTAAGGACAGAGATATTTGGCACTCAGTGCTTCCTAATTACCACACACAGTTTAATAGGTTGCCAAAAAAAATACTCTAACTCTGAGCCAAAACATAACACACCTAAGTGTTTTGAAAATTAAAAGTTACTTACGGTTTGCCCTTTGACTTGAACATATTAATATCAATTTTCACATCATTGATGATGATATTGTACAGAAATTTGCCAATATTTTGTCGAATTTCCATTGGCCAGGGATTTTCTTCTAAGTCCTGTAAAAATATTCACCAAATATAACAAAGATCGTCAATGTGGTAGAGAGATTATAATCTATTAAGTATTGGCCACATTATAACTCATTGGGAGGGAACCAATAAAGAAACGTAGGATCTTAATAATTCTTCACTCTATTGCAAGTAGTGAACAACTAAATTTCACTGTTGTCATGAAAAACAACCGTACTGAAGAGATCTTTATAAAATCTCATTATAAAGCAATGCATATAGATTTTATTATCCTATTAAATACTAACCAAACTGGCACCATTTCGATTCTGGTGCAGCAGCAGCTGCCAGGCCTGCCGCGGGTTGTACGCTCGCCCGCTATCATCTAACGCGGGCCTCGTCAAATACCAAGTACAGTATTCGTCATAAATTTCCTCAATCTTTTTCAGCACTCCGTTGCGACGACGCTGCTTTATCTGGTACCTGGTAACAATAATAATAATTTAGACAATGTGTCATGTTATCCGAACAGCTGGTAAACGTAACATCACGCCTGTAATCCCCTAAGGGGTCGGCAGAGGAGTGTAGTACACCCCCACATTTCACCAGTTACGTTTAAGTCCCACAATAGGTTAGATTAGGTGGTGAGCCATTCGTACAAACCTGTGTAAATTGTGTAAACACTGCCGTCTGTTTGTCTTGCTAACCAACAAATTTTCCTGTGTTCGGTTTTGACGTTTTCCAGAATAAGTCATGGGACGTAACTATAAATACTATAACACAATTATTATTACGATTGCGAATAATTTAATACAGCGAATGAAAAAAATATCGTCAAATATTTTATCAGGTAACAAATTATAACCAAATTTCACTGCATAATAAAAATTAAAAATATTATTAACATTTGGATACTTTTGCAATTTTATATGTAGATTTGGTTTTGGGCGCGTGGAATAGTGACTTTGGGCAGCATTTTAATTTTCTAGAATACATTTATTACGGACCGCCAAGAGTGGAAGATTATTAAAGTGCTAATATCGCTATAAAAAATAGGGGTTGGTCGCAGAGCGGCGAAAATTAAGGGTTTTATGTCTTTTTTTAAAAACCGAATCATAAAAAAAATTAAATAAAAGTCCAAAAATTAAAAAAATTAATTTTGGAATGGACAACCGTTATCACTTAGGGGTATAAAGAGTAGTTTACGTCCTATTCTCAGACCTATTGAATATACACACAAAATTTCACAAGAATCGGTCAAGCCGTTTCGGAGGAGTTTTGTTACAAACACTGTGACACGAAAATTTAATACATTAGGTAAAACTCATTTCGTGTTGTTTAAATCAAATAAAAAAAACAACATCTTGGTACAAAGGAAATAATAAATACACCTAGAAAAAAACTCTCACGCTTTTCTTACGTTCAGTTAAGATTACCGCGGTGAGGTATACACAAATTTTAGACTTGCGGTGTCCGAGAGCTAATTTATGCTCTTTACATTTTCGTCTGAACAATTTATAATCTAATCTTTATCCGAGACCCTACCGGAGCATATTTCATTTAACTATTAGAGCTCTATAGATAACCGGCTCAAAGGATTCGTTTGATCGTACTTTATAATTGTTTCAGAGTCACTGCTACTAAGAATTGTTCGAGTTTCGGTCCCGTCATATCGAGTGAGAGGTCAAGCGACACAATTGGACTGCGATTACGAATTGGGAGACGACATATTGTATTCAGTCAAATGGTACAGAGATAATGAAGAATTTTATCGATATTTGCCCAAATACGACCCGCCGAAACATGCTTACAAATTGGAGGGAGTTAAGGTTGATGTAAGTATATTTGAATCAAATTCAAAATGTTCTATTGCCTACACGGAACACATGCACTAAACGATAGGCTTTGGATGCTTCTGAGGTTATGACTGGCCGTGAGAAAAATCGGACAAACCAGCTTTCAGATTTTTCGTAAAATAAGAATAAAATATTTGGCATATTACAGTATGGATTTAGTATGAAAATGAGCATACGTGACATCCTATTGTATATATGCCCTAATCAGCCTCCAATCGTATGCTTACAAATCGAGTCTTATGATTTATGAATAAATGTCTTATGAATCCCATCCCTTTTATTGTTTGAAAAGTCCTCGGTTTTCTGATAAGCTTTTGTTCTCAAAACTTCATCACTTATTTAATGTATAGGAATCCAATTAATATTGTCAATTGACCTTAAAATTATCATTGTGCTATCTTATTAGATAGCACTGGTGTAGGACTTAGATAGGAAATGTGTAGAAGTTCTTAATAGGACAAGTCTTCTTAGATAGGAATAGTCGTATCTTAAGCCCTGTGAGCAGCTGAGAATAATTTTTTTTCGGCTGTAACTTTTATTAGCGTTAAAAAGAAATTTAGAATAAAGACTATACTTAATGGATATTCGTATTGATTTACTCAATATTTTAACCTTAAAGAAGCTTACTACGGAGGATTGGAAAATATTAAGAACTAAATAAACTAACAGCACTCTTTAATAGAATAGATATGTGATACATCACTTGTCAAATGTAATATTAAACTGTATTTTCAGGCATTATTGTGCGTTCTCATATATTTAATGTTTCCAATATCGATCTGCACCGTGTATTTTGTATGTAAACCGAATGGTTCTTATCACTTGTTTTGTTATACAATGTATTCTGTAACGTCGCAATATTTTTCTTTACCAAACCTCGACCTTTTTATCATTTTGCTTGTGCACGCGGATCTTCTGTCCGCTTGAGACGGGTTAAGGCCACAATTTTGTTTGTTATTATTCACATTTTATAACAAAATCATTTAAGTGATAGAAATATTAACTTATATAAACAACTAGGTACCTACATATATACAAATACTATATATACAAAGTTGTGCGTTAATTCAGAGACTATTACAATCACTACCGAAATGTTATTTTACTAGAATATTTCTAGAAATTGTAGTACTTACTGCCCTGATATTTTTTTATAATAAAACTCTCAAAGATTATTCTAGTGTATATTAGTGATGGAAAAAAACAAACATAATAGGTAACTGGCCAAACAAGCACCGCGGCGATGTCTTAAATGCTATAATAAAGCTTTTTAGTATACTTCACTCGTTATACTACGTTGGCGGCGTTTTGTTCTTTTACAGTTTTATAAAGACAACACCCGCATACAAATGGATTACATGCTATCCGCCTGCTGCGTATCCCGCTTTCATACAGCTTGTACAATAGACAGTGCGCTCGAAAAATATTGGCAAAAGATCGGAAAGGGAAATGAGCCGCGGCACGAGCGCAGCGAAATAACGTACGCGAATACAGGGTGAACTGTGACTAACAGACTACATGTCGCATCTTTGTTCACTGATTTGTATGATATCAGAAAAAATTGATAGCGCGTTAACTAATTACACACAAGCGTACGGTTGATGATCTCTCTATTTCTGTGCCGACCACACGTGGATAAAATAAATACACTTAACTTACTGTTATATTCGCAAATAGGTAACATCACAGACGTAAGTAATTAAATGAAAAGCGCATAGTCCACCAAAGAGATCGAGCTGTCTATTCATACAATAAGCTAAGTTGGATACTGTGACAAATACAGAATTACGTAATATGTTGCTAAAATTTTTATAAATCACTTCAATTCAGGTTTTCGCTAACTGTAACTGCAGTATATTTATGTCTCTTTTGCCCTCTACGCAATTGAAGCATTTTTCAGATTTAAAATCACATTGTCAACGGTTAAAATTAACAGGTGTAATTAATAATATGTTTACTTAATTGTCATAGTTGTTTAAATATGAACTAGCATTTTATAACAAATGCATATGGAAATTGCTTTTGAAACAATGAACAAACAATAGTATTTATGCAACAAAGGATATAATTTATATTTCTACACAAACATTGTTACACAACAATGTACATAAAGTATTTTAAAAGTTATTTAAGGCTCAGCTAAGAGCTTAAATAATAACTTTTATCCGCAAAAAGGATTTCTTCTACTTTGCATGTTTCGAACCTAAAACTCTTTCGAAGCATGTATTCAGGCTTTCTCTTACTAAAGCATCCAATCACAAAAGAACATGTTCGAAAATATTGGCACAAGATTGGAAAAGGAAGTGGTGTTGAATAAACACCTGCAACAATTCCGGTCACATGTTTGTTTTGAGAGAAAATACGTACATATTCTGTTTTGGTCCTCACATAATAGTACATGTAGAAACTTAAAGGGTATAGGCACAAGTACACCGATAGTGAGGAAATGTTTGAAGGAATATAGAACGTTTTCTTGAAGTATATAAATTGATGATATTAAAATTGATGATTAAAAAAATTGATGAGATGATATAACAGTTAATTATCAGTACAAAGAAAACACAACTATGTAATTCGATATTCAAACATCTGCTCGGCCGTTAATTGAACCAGGAACTTCATGCACGATGTACAAACATGATCACCGTGGGCAAAATTAAGGTCAATCCCTTTTTGGCTTTCACTGTTACTTAAGCCCTACGGCGTGATTTCACGATAGCTACCGAAAAGTGCCTTCTGAAATACGGATACGCTCGTTTAAATTTGTCACTAGTATCCGACTGCCGACCTCCCCGGTGTCGCTCAACGTTACAGATCGGTTCCAATGTACCGCTACAAGCTACAAGCGTCAGATAATATTATGTAGTTCAAATTCAATTTGAATGTCTAAATTGTGATACTACAAGCATGGTACAGTTTACATTGGAATGATTATGGACATTCTAAAGACTAATCCGTTGTTCACCGTTTTACCGAAACATGGTTACATCAGTAAAGTGAACAAGATGATGTAACACACTGTCAGTCAGGATGCCAAAAGAAATATAGATATGCGTAGCGATGCGTTTATTCACTCGAATCGATTCCACGTGATTCCAGAATATCAGAAGCAATACAGAGTTTTCAGCAAATTCTTTGAAACCCTATTTATTATTTAGATCATATCCAAGATGTTTAGTTAAACATAATTAATATGCATGGTATCCAGTTTGTTCAGTTACGAGGAACCTCGTCCAGACGGATTAACGAACAAATTTCCCAAGAGATCCATTTTTCACGGAATAATTTATTTTCATTTCTAAATACGATTCTTTTTGTCCTGGGTAAGAGTGCCCGATAGGTAGGACACTAGTATTGTCTGAAATAAAATTATTATAGTACAATTACATATGATTATAGGTATATGTCTGTAAGTATTTAGATATACATTCATGTACTTTATCATGTGTCTGGATACCATAGCTCTACCTAATTTCCAATTTTATGACCTTGCGTACGGTGTCCGATGAAATTATGTATAATTGGAATAAAATTACTTTGCTGACGAGATAATTTTTGTTTGGAACGTTACGAAAATTTAAAATCACGCGAGGAGTAAAGTTAGTTACTTAGTACGAGAGTGTTTAGGGCACGTCGCTTTATAAGCTAATTGCTATTTAAACCGCTAATATGTCATCTCACACGAAATACCATTTTACCACCCCTATTTATGTATGACTTTCCCTCTTTGAACATGCCACATACCCTTTGACTATTTGGTTATATTTTGTTTCATAAATCCTAGGAATTTCTCATTATTGTCAGCGTAATGAAAATGGCCCGCCATTGTAATCCATACCGATATTATTACTGTATCGTTTAGATAAAATCTTCATGTAAACATATTTCGCTTTAATCGGGGGCCAAAGGTCAGAGGAGGTTGTGATAATACCTACTTTATTTTACGATAACACCAATTACGACCGGTACTTCGTTAAGATAATTAATCATAAGTTTCTTGTAGACCCAAAATATAAAATTACTCGAACTTGTTTAAGACATACCTACGTGTAATAACTACAATATTATAAACATTTTATATAATTATAACGTTCGTAGTAATTCCATTTCAATCAATGCCTCACTAATAAATCGCTAATTTTTATCACTAATAGGGTTGACGAAGGATGACAATAATAAAAATGTTTATATCGACACGAATGAATGTGTATGCATGAAGAGAATGATGAATGTAGACGAAGCGCGTCAGGTTAGCAAGGACAGAGATATTTGGCACTCGGTGCTTTCTGCCTACCGCGTTAGGGACCTGTCGTGACGGTATGTTGTTGTTGTTGTTGTTTTATATCGACAAATTGTGCGCATCTCCGTTTGGTACTATAACAAAGATAATTACCGAAAACAGAATTTATTTATGTTGTACGTTACTGCTACGAAACTAGCTAAGATCCCTAAGAAATGTGATCGTCAGAGCCATAGTTCAACATAACATAATTTTATTTCGCTTTGTATAAACAATATACATGAATAACGCTCTAAGCCTTCGGGCACTGTAGCCCCGAGCTTTTAGATAACCAGACACAAGAAGGTCTTTGTCGACAATTCTGTCATGAATTTCTCCATATCATTCAGCCGTTGTCTCATTGTACATATTTTCTTTTTTCTAATGCAATAAGTCAACTTTGTTACAGTCGCTATGTATATTTCACAAGCGAAGCGTCCATTAAGTTGAGGACAAAAGTTAGTGTTTGATTTTACAAATATGAAACTCAAAGACATCCAATCATAATCAGAGCAATAAAAGAAAATAAACGCTTCGTCGACCTCCATCTATTTGGTATTGGTGATCAGAAACTCGATGTTCGTTGACACATTGTATTGAAGACAGCTTGGATATTTACTTAATGTGACTTATCTAAATACAGTATATTCTTCTTTGAGATATATCTTATATTTAAGATACGACTGCTTTCTACATTTGTATTTCATATTCAAGGAATGTTTCTGTAGGCGCATTACGTTAATTATGTTCAGTATTTTTAGTCAAGTATTTTTTATTTTTTTCTTATTCTGAATATCAAACTTTCCAACTGGTCAAGTATAAGTCAAGATTATGTTAATATTAATATTTAAAACATTTTCTGTGCAGTTATCGAAATCCGACGACAGAAGAGTGGTGCTACACCAGGTGACGCTTAAATCATCGGGTCTGTACCGATGCGAGGTATCCGCGGAGGCGCCCAGCTTCGCGTCAGCGGCAGGAGAGGGCAGGATGGAAGTTATATGTAAGTACGAGCTATTGAAAATATATAATTACCATATGTTACCTTTCCCAATGTAGTATAACGTCAATGACTGCATAGCTGCATCTTAAGACATGAAGGATAGGAAAACTAAAAAAAAAGACAAGTAGATTGATACAGGATTAATAATACAATTAATTACCCGTAACGTATTACACAACCTCTGTCCTCATTAGTTCTCGCTAAACTGAATTTGAACTACAATAACGCAAATGATCTGTAAAGTTAAGTAGTACACAGCGCGGTCGGCCCTTAAATAGTTACCAAGTTTTGGGATAAGAGCTAAACCCAACAGTACGACTTAAATGAGTTACAGTTAACAGTGAAACTCATTTCAACACGAGTAACATGTGTTTATAAGGTAAATATAACATGAAGCTCTTCAAACACGGCGAAAAAGAGTTTTCGTTCAAAGCCGGAATCTCATTGGCAACTTTTTTAATGCTTCAACTGTCGATAGATGGTGAGCACTTTTTATGAACTACCCCACTGCTCGGCTTTCAAGGTTATATTAAAAAAAATCCAGTGTGGATATTATGAAATATTATATTTTGATACGTCAAACCTTTGAAGCCAATAAATTAAATTGAAAGACTAATTTCGTAATAAAACTCAAGTAAAGCTCTTATTGTATTTGCTACATTGAAAGAGAACTCCCTATATTAGACGTCGTAAATTAATTTCTAATAATATGAAACTGTCTTACATTAAGCTGAGAGAATCGTTCGATGGCACGAGTATCATTTATTTCCGCGATGTCAAAATTCTTATCCAACAAATTATTACGGTCGTTGACTTCGTAATATGAACTCGTGTAATGTTCTGCTTCGCAGATTGATAAAGATTTGTCGAATGCTTCACGATGATTATTTCCCTTCTTTACCTTACATACAATTCGTTTGAGCTCGTTAAAAGTGAACATGAGGTTCTTGACTTTTTTTTATCGATTGCAGTAATGTTTATAACAACTATTATTGCCGATATGTTCTTAACATATATTCCGTATACAGGGGACAGCTGTGTACAAGTCAATAATATTTGTAAATTACACAAATTATTTACATTAATTACTACGTTATGAATAAATTAATGTAAGTACATAGTAATATGCTGTTTACAATAAAAAAACACATTAATAGTAATATTATAAATAAATTAATAGAAATATTATAAAAAATGTAATTTAGATACAATACCTGATATAACAATTTCATCACTGCATAGTATAAAGCAAAATCGCTTTCTCTGTACCTATGTCCCTATGTATGCACAAATCTTTAAAACTACGCAACGGATTTTGATGCGGTTTTTTTTAATAAATAGAGTGATTGAAGAGGAAGCTTTATATGTATAATAACATTTGTATAATAATATATGCGCGGGACGAAGTCGCGGGCAAAAAAAGCTAGTACAAGAATAAAACAAAAAAAAGAAGCTTGAAATGAAATGTATTATTTTCAACATTATCAAGTTAAATTACTGAACACTTACGGATTATTTGTAGAGAGAAATTGTAAGATTGTAACCGCAGATGGTATTTTAAGTTATTTTCACATTAGTGCGGATATCCCAACTTTTCGTTTTTATACCGACATCCGTCTTCTTGTTATCAGGAAATGTTAACGGATAAGTGAGCAAATACTTTTATGATCGCTTTTTATATCTTTCCTTTGATTGCTGTTTCTGTGATACATGTCTTATTCAAACACATTTTATTATAATAATTCGTTAGATGTATATTAAAACAAAATATTCTATAGAATTTCATAAATCGTTAACAATAAATCGCTAATAAAAAGAAATGCTTTATGACATCGGAGACAATAAATCTCAGAATACAAAGCAAGAAATGCGGTCTAGATATGTCAAAATAATTTGGAACCAACGAATTCAGAGCCGCGTCCGAAATGCCGAGTCAAGAGATTCAACACTTCCCGATCCGCGAACCTAAAATTCATTTGCTGTTGTCAAGGAAATGTTACAATACAGTGCCAATTCATTTTTCGTTCGAGCAAGTGCGCTTTCATATATTTACGTCAGACATTTGAATTCTGAATTTAGCGCATGCATTGTTGCATATTGTTACTGTTATAGATTTCCAGTAAATGTTTCTGAAACACTTCCCCTAATCGTGTGTATGATTACCATCTTTGTTCTAGTTAGCTATATTGACATGTTATGCTAGCTAGACTTATATGTATGTTATAAAACCACAGACACTACACACAAATGTTATCCCGACTGGGAATAGTATCCACAACCCCGACTCATTAGTTAAGGCCACTAACTACCCAACTAATGGGTTATTATTAAATGTGGCATAATACTCACCATATCAATTCGATGCACATAAACAGAGTAGTACATAAACATACGTTATATTCAAACCTGTGCCAATTATTAACACGAGTAATTTTATGAAGAGAATGATGAATGTAGACGAAGCGCGTCAGGTTTGCAAGGACAGAGATATTTGGCACTCGGTGCTTTCTG
>DWDX01000730.1:0-23367 GCA_018245675.1 Agara michaeli | reverse complement strand
ACATATATGAGATTAAGTTATTATACCATTATTTTAATCATTTTTAGGGCAGAACAACGTTTGCCGAGTCAGCTAGTAAATTATATTTTTCTCTTCCACAAATATTTGTAATGTTTAATATAATAATTTCAGGAACGAATACATGTTTTAGTTAGCACGTACTGGCTAGGAAGATAATACTTAGATACTAATTCAAACATCAATATCTAGACTTAATGTCCTTGTACTGTTAATTAGGATGAATTATATTACTTTTTACATGTATATGCTAGATACGGACCCTATTTGCAATAATAGGCAATGTCGTGATCCTAAGCCGCTATAAGTAGGTACACTTTGCTCACTAGTATAAGATTAGTTGATCGAACGACTTTCCCACTGTATCGTATCTCCAGTAATACCACGCAGTAGCTAAATCTAATAAAAACAATACAATGTCGATTATATAATAGGTAACTTGAATAAAAAGAGGCTCCTGCGTACAACTCCTACAGATGACAGTTTGAATTATTTCATTGGCAATTTTCTCCATTTTGCTAACAAAACAATATTTTAAATAGTGTGCAATGAAAATTAAATATTATTCAATTCGTTAGGCACATTTCCGAAGTTAATACACCCCGAATTCAAATTCGATACACTATCAATAAATTAATATGAAAATTAACGAACCTACATTTCACCTCTGAAATGGTATATTTGAGTACAGCCTGGACATAGCCAGTGATTGGGCATACTAGACTGATCATATAATATTATATAGTTTTTTTTTTATTGGATTATTGTAAACGCGATTTATAAACTAACTGTACTATATAACCGGCGTTACGTATAATCCGGATATTTAAGCTGAAAAGCTGAAAAACATACACAATTTTAATTATGAAAAACAATACTATTGTTTTTAATACGATTTTCAATCTAATGAAAAAGCAGTTATGCCGAAACATTGTGCCTCTGTCCCTGTAATATCCATAAATACTTTAACATGAGTATTTTATACAATGTAATAAAAACGTAAAAATACAATAGTGCTTAAATGAATTTTACGTTTATGATATACTATTTACGGTGTCGGTACCTACACTTAATGGACACTACCATAACAATAAATGGACAACAGAATTTATTACCCGTTCTCTTATGCAACAGTTTTAATTGTAAAACCTAACCTCATCTGAATACTGTAATATATACTTTATAAACGTGTTCGCAGTTTGCGAGATGCCGCATCCCGATGGATATGCCCGTATAAATTGAATTATTGGCCTCCACGGACGACGTTTGACAACGTGGTCAGGGAACCAAGTTATTGAATTTATTTACATAATATACATGAAGGAAAAGGGTTCCGAACAAAAAGTGTATAGTGTGTTATTCCGTTGGAAGTAAATAAAAACAATTTTGTCTACGTAATGTGACACGAAAATATCTTAGACCCGATATTTGGTGACTTGTGGGCGTCGATGGGATTATTGAAGGAGACCCGATGACCTTGAAATAGACCCTGATGAAAGTAGAAATAGAGAAAGAAGTTCCACAGCACAATAGCTTGAGAAAATCATTAGTCTCTGCCTATCTTTACGAGAAATAGGCGTGACTAGTCGTAGGCTGTATGTATGCTGTTAAGACGTACATTCATTAAGTCACATTTCGGTAATATTCTTGAACATGTCTACCGTAGTGACAAATGAAGTGCAAACCTTGTCCGGCACAAACCGAAGTGATCTGTTAAAAGAAGCAACGGATGAAACAAATTGAATTAGTTATAGATGACATTTGATTTAAACTGAAATTATGTTAATGTACTATGTCGCCGACAAGGATCACGTAACACCGTCAGCTGTTTCACGAAACGAATTTACACCACGTCAGTTACATTGACGTGTATATTGGTAACGAAATGAGAAACCTACTCGATGCATTATTATATCGATTACATCCCCTCAGAAAAATCCAATTACGCAACGTCAAATCATATCAGCACGATATCTTCTTATCTACCTTTTTTCAGCGATATTTTTCCTTACATTCTCTAAAGGGATTCGTCTCAAGAGCCTCTAATAGCAAACTTGAGCAACAAACGGCTATTACTGATATTATGTATAATGTTTTTATTGATGTATTAAAAACCACTTGAAACAACTGGAACAGAATTATTCACAAACTTTTTTCAATTTAATCGAGTATTTATTGTATTGCTTTAGATTTGCTATTGATTTGTTCGTCTTGAACTCATAGTTTTAACGGCTATAATAAACAGACAAACATTTAAAATTGCTTAAAGCACCGCCCAATCTTCGTTTTCTCACGAAGCGGCACAACTCAGGGCATAAGAATAGCAATACCTTGTAACTGATACTAGCTACATATTACTGCTTTTTCATATCCACAATCCGTTGCATATGTCATAGACATTATGTCTGTATTATGTGCTGTCGTAGTCTATAAATAAAGTGTTACTTTCTTTCTTACATATGCAACGGATTGTGGATAGAGCTACCTACAAAAGTTACATGAATCATATTATTTCGGAATGCGCGGTAATTCGACACGTGACTGCTATAATAATGATCATCGTAGTACGTTTAACAGCCCGTAGTATGACACGTGACCGACAATATGTGCGGAGCGAAAGGTTTTTTAGATATAATGAAGGTTAAACAAGGTTTGAACGAAGGTTAACTTATGAGCGTTCAAAGGTTTTTATCACAGTTGCTTTGAATTTATTTGATATTTTTACCACATCAACTCTAGATCTAGATCAGCGCTTTCGCAAATTAGTAACATTTTTAAAGCTATAAGGGACAAACCTTGACTATTTGTTAGTTATAACTGCAATGCCGTCGGAACATCGAGTTACTCGTAGCACTTCGCCTTGATTTCGATTCTCACTCAGTCAACAGACTGCGGTGATCCAATCATCTTCCTCTCCTGCGAAGTGCCAGTCTATTGTTAACAGCTAACGGCTGCCCAAATTGAATGCAAATTAGTATTTACCCCAATGAAGGCAATATTTACGTAGGTATCTGAGAGTTTTATGCAAGGTGCAATTTTGAAACAAATGAGATAATAAGCATTACTCGCTTTGCGTTGTGGTCACATTTATATGTCAGAAACTATCACAAAACCTGTAAATTCTCAGTGTCTTTAACGTTGACACTGATTTTAAAATTCATAGTTCAAATGTGTACTTATGTGTATGCTTGAAGAGATTTCAATTAAATAATAACTCGCCGGGAAAGCCGCGCGCGAAACGTTTTTTCTAACTAAAAAACCGTTGGCCTACAAATGTACACATGGCGTTGATAAATGATAATTGTATTACGTGTTTGCTCGTCACCCAAGATGGCGGCGATAACCCACACGGCATGTGCCAATTATTAATCAATAAGGTCGGAAAACTCGCCAGGACACCGCAGACTGTGCGAGTAGGCGAATACTTTTTATTACTTTTCATGACAATATTTGTATGATAAAAATTTATTATCTGTATTTCTAAGTTCTACATGAATGGGCTTCGGGCGTTGAGATACAATTGCGACTTTGGAAATACCTAAATACGATAAGCTTCTATGGTTTTATCGTGTTCTAGGAATATGTCGGCATCTATAGGTATCATAATAATGTAATTTAATAATAATTTTATAGATTAACACCTTCACATGGACCAGAGCTAAACTGATAATAAATGCACGATACATTTTATTGGCTCTCTGTATTCCCACTGTAACCGCATTAATTTAATATCTGAAGAGAGTCCTGAACCAATATTTTATATAAATAAAGTTATGTATATTTATGAAAAGGTATTCTGTTCTTTTTTTTGCCATTTATCACACTTCAACCATAATCCGCAATATTCTGGTGGTAATTGAAAAACCTGGACATAATTCGGATCAGTACAAAATAACAATTACTTCGTAATAACGGCCAAATTTTTCACTCTTTTAAGATATTAAATTTATGAAACGCTTCGTTTATTAAACAACGTTAATCAATCAACTCTTTATACTGCGCAATTGCCAGCGACGTAACTGTCGCCGACAATACAATGGTGTTAAATGCTTAAAGAGGTATTATTCGTTTCCCTCGCAAAATACTTCCGTAATTATTCAGAAATGCTTACTGTTCTCGTTGCGGTCTGCACGGTTATTTGTACAATGTACAGTAACAAGTTGTTCGCCCTGTGGTCGTAATTAGACTATTATCATTATTACAAATTTGAGGAAAACTTTTATTTGAAAATCTTTTTATTGGTTATACAAAATACAATAGCTGCAAAAAGGCAATAAAACAGACGAAACAGGGCTTCGGACTATTTTATGTTTGCCTTTTTATAGCTATCTGCTTCCAAAGTAGCCAGAGGCTGTGTTATGGTACGCAAATAGCTGATAAACTAAATACATACTTACAATTTTACACACACGCACACAAAACAAATACTCATTCTCATTTGTCCTGGAAGAGAATCGTACCCGTGACCTGCGGCTTAACAGGGTAGACCACTGGACCAACGGGTGTATGAAATATTTTCGAAACGGTCACGCCTCTTCCTTAAGGGTAGGCAATAGAATAGAAAATTGTAAAATACACAGGGTTAACGCATTTCTCGAATGTTACGTTAATAACGAAAACTGGAAAACTGAACTCATTAAAAATGAAACGACATTTCACAAAACCCATCGCCATTTACATTTAAAATAAATTGTAAAACGTAATTACCTTTCCTGTAAAAGAGATTACTTGAAAATATTTTCGAAGCGTATACCAACTGTATATAAAACCGAAATAAGGTTGGTCCGGTCTGGTGTGACCAGAGAGGACCTAATTTATCTTTTTGAAGCCCCGAAGGGACAATAAAGTAGGGACAATTTGAATAGCGAATTTTTTCGGGGCCTGTCTATATGTTAATGAGACCCGCCGATCAAAATGCTATGTTAAAAGGGTGATGGTATTGAAAACGCATGACGTCGCAAAAAGAAGAAAATCGTCATAATAATATGGAATCCCCGACTAGTTGCATAAACAGAGGGACGATAAAAGTATATGGCGGAATAGAAACATACATCGTAGAGCTCCAACACTCGGCAATTTATATAAAGGGCAGTACTGTATTAATGATATACGATTTCAAATAACTGCAGTGAAATATAAGCAAGATATGCAAGTGATATTTAGTGTTTATTTAATAAACATTGTACGGGGTCATAAAAGTTGCTACATTTTAATGGAATACAATCGTTGTAACAACCATTACTAGTAATAACATTAATAAGCTACAACGCCTACCAGTGTTCTGTTTACTACTTGAAATGAAATACTTTTTCAGCACCAAACTTGCTGTCATGCGACAAAAGGTTTAACTTCAGCAATGTTGTTATTGGAATCCGCACGTTGTAGAGACAACGGGAACCGTTCATACTTGACTGTGAAACTAAATGTTTGGTTTCAGTTGTTACTTACCTGATCCCTTAGGACTTACGTTGGGCTATAATGGACATAAGGCTCAATAAATGTCACATTTGATCCGGGAACTAATAAAGCGTGCAGATTTCCATTAAAACAAGGTGGTATTGGCTCTATTGTAGTCTAAATGGTAATTCGGTGGTCACAGACAATACTATGTAAATACGGGCCGATATTGTTCTGTAATGTATGCGGACGACATCACGGACCCTTCGTAGCCGGACCGCTACGAATCGGACCTCTCTTTTCACGGCGCAATAAACGATTAAAGAGTTGAAGGACTCAATATTAGCAATTATTGTGTATCATAAGTAATAACTACAACATAAAGCTTACTATAAAAGACCATTCATACAAACCTCGATGGCCAGTGCTGCCATATCGCAGGGTCGCAGAAGGCTGCCTACGGCCACAGAATTGTGAATTGTTGAGGAATTATGAAAATGGTGATATTAAAATAAAAGATGACATTTTTGACACAGAATTCCTTTTTATTATAAATATTAATTGCACATAAGAACATTTCATACAAAAATACATTCTTGATTCAAATTCCCATTAAAACAAACTATAAAAGCGAAAATAATTTCAAAAATTACATATAAGTAGATATTTAAATTTTGTATATTTAAATTATAGTAAAGGTTTTCAAAATTATGCAAATATTGTGGTTGTAAATAAAAACATTACAAAAACCCAATTCAGATGTCAAGAAGCATTTTGAAGTAAAACCTAAGTACATATGAAGTATTGGAATTCCATACTTATAATTTATTATACATTAAATTGACAAAGCGTTAGCCACATCATCTGGCTTGTAACAAAATGACTCCAAATTTCAAAACATTACAATTAATTCATAAATCTTTATAATCTTTTATACTTTATTTATAAACAATTCAACATTCTAGCTAAGTTGTATATACATTGGTGATGGTATTGGTAACGTTTCAGGTATTTTTACAATCGACGCTCCTCAACATTGGCGCGAAGAAATTTGTATTCATTTATCACATATTCGAATATTACTAAGAAGAAGGTAACAAAAGTTACTAGTACAATTTGTGAAAGTTTGAGAACAAGTTATGCAACATTGTAACCGATTTGATTAAAATAAACTTATTTCACTAGAACTTGTTTAAAATATAATGTTAATATTGTATAATTTATTGTAATAAAAAAAATATTTTCCTAATTAGCTTTATGCCTCGGCTTGCGAGTGTCAGGCCTCGACGACACGGAAGGCGAATTTAAAATAACAGAAGCCTTTTAAAAGTGACCAGCGATCAATATTACAATATTATCAACACAGTTCATCGAAGGTCTCGCTAAACGTAAGATATTGAAATCGATCTTAACATATCCAACTAGCAACAGCTGCATCGCAGCCGAGTTATAAAAATTCTACTTAAAAATAAAGACAAGTGACAAGGCATTAATAAAAATAAAGGTATTTTAAAATCCTATTGTATATTTTTTCTAATAACACTTTATCATACTATGATAGCCGTGAATGTGATGGATAGTTTTTAAAATTGTAAGACTATTGGTAACTTTCGGGCTTACGGCTAAGTTTAAAATTACATTAATATTATATTCATTAGAACGGAATGTTTTGCAAGAGAGAGCCGAATCGGAAATATTCATTAAAAAAAAAACAAACAATTGTGGCATCATCTATGGCTTGTTGGGTTTGATACATAATATATTAATTATTTTTTTGATATTTAACTTCATACCGTTCAAGTGACCAATACGTGTTTAGAAAACTGCTTGCTGTTATTTTGTGATTCTCAAACCAGGCTTACTTATTTATTTAATAATCATGAATCTAAAAAAAAATTGAAATAAATACGAAATTGTAACAAAAAAGGAATAACATTCAATGAGTACCGATATTAATACCTAGTAACACTTCAATGTGTAACTCATCATTAAAATTTCTAAGTTATTACAAAAACCACGAATTCGGCTAAATTACATTATATGACAAATTGTTATAATTTCCTATGACACGTGGCAGGGAGCAGGCGCCGCCGCCGACGTTAATTAAAAGTTGTATTCTGTCACGGAACTGACAACACTAGGTGCTAATGTCACTGTTACTGTGAACTGAGCCTCACGTCGGGAGCTAATTCCCAAAGTTTAACAAACATTTCCACGTGTCTGACGTGACACTTGCTAGAGTAAGTATTTGATGTATGTAGGAAATACTAAGCGACAAACATGTGGTCATACTTTTCGAATATTCAAAATTTAAATATGTTATTCGAGTTTCTTGTATTTACATTATTGCTTGCTGGGTTGAATGAACTCCACTAGTTTCTGAGTTCTGATCACTCATTAGATCTCCATGTGCTAAAGTGACGTTCTAAACTTGGACATTTGTTAAGAGATCCTCGTTATATAATAAACAACCGCCTGTCAAAGAAGCCTACTAAAGTTTAACGACAGATGGCCTTGACTGGCGCGTCCGTTATTAATTTAAAGTTATGTTGTGTTGGCAGTATAAGTTCGACTTGTCACTATGAACTTAGTGTCAGTGTAGACTGTTTTACTTCGTGAGCTACGCCGAGGGGAACATTGAATATTCAATATTGATACGGAAAGAGTTTCGCTGTGTATTTGTATAAGTATGTTAGCGTATAATCTATATCTCTATATAGATAACGTTATATTCCACGTTACTGACACGTCAAAATGCATCGCCAATTAATAATACCGAGTATTTACTATAGATACATGTTTTCTTGGGCATCTGCTTCTCTACGATTTTACAAGAATAATATTATATGTCAACACTGTTAAGAAAATAATTGTAATAACAGCACCCAGCCTTCCCAACAGCATGACTAACGGGTCATATCACAAGCCGGCGCCGCGTATTTCGGCAGTACAATATTGTTCTTTGCGACAACGACAGCATCCGCCACTCACTCGACCATTAACAACACCTTACTTAAATTCCAATATCATAGGCATACCTTTTTCTCCTTGTTTCTGCTATACACTAGTAGCAAAAGGTTGTCTGGTAGAGATCGGTTATTAGCGGTAAGACCGCCTTATGTATATGTTTCTCTGTCGTCTTGTGAACGTCTTTCTATCTCTGTATTTTATGGTGTACAATAAGGTATATTTGTATTGTATTGTATTGTACTGTACCTTTTACAGAAACCACACAGGCAATATGGTTATTTATACAATGGCACAATCAAATAATAACTTATGGATTCATTAGGCGTTTCAAGATATATTTGGTGGAAAAGTAAAGTTAAGATGATGAAAAGTTAATCAGGTGTTTACACTGAAAATTTAATATAACGCGTGTTTTAACGTGTTACGAGTTACGAGTGTTGTGTTTTGGTGGGTAGCAAATGTGTCGTTGTTGAAAAAACTTAAATTCCCACAATAGAACCTTTGTTCTCACTTACAATTTAAACCTATCTATAATTACAGTGCGGTATTTATATATTATCATATATTAATCCCTTTATGATGTAAAGTGATGTTTTAGTACATAACATCTTTGATTATATACAAAAATACATTATTTTATATTACGTAATTGAAAAAAATATATTAAATGTATTTGTATCTTAAAGACAATCTGGATATCTGATATTTCGATTTTTAAAGTCTTATGGGGGCTTAATTTCGTATATATATAAAAGGGGCCATGTATATAGTTAGGTTACGTGACTATTATCGTCAAGTGTCATATTTGTTTCAAACAACATTTTAGATAGGTACTTTATTTAAAACGAGTGCGTTGACGGTGCCGAATAAATAAACAGGAAAACAAACGCACCACGTCTGCACTTAATATATGCATACATATTTTTTTATATAACTATATTATCAACAATTAGAAAATAATAAGGGTCCTGAGCAATTGTACAGTAATCCGTACACGGTTTTTGAGAAATCGTACCTACATCTGTGTAATGGACTGCAATGAGCTTATTACTAATGAAACGCGTTATTCGCGAGTCTCGTTTTCAATGTCGCCCACTGACAGAAGGTATTGGCTCGCAGAACAATGATAATAACAATCACAAGAGTTTTAACTGTTAGGATTGAGTTTTGATGCGTTTGTAGAGGGAGTAAAGTAAATTTTATAATGGCAATATCTGCTTCACTTCGTCGCAAAGTATATCATTTGTTTAAAATCCTTATTTACAGTTTCTTTAGGATTATATTTTTATTATCAAATCGTACAAAAGTGAAATATTGCTAATACATTTTCCTGGATCGGGGCGGGGTCGTTCCTGTCGGCAACTACTACTTTTCAACGAGATTAACTTACTTTCTACGATCACAGCGCTCGTTATGTGGCGTGTTCCAACAAGGGTTCCTGTTCATGTTCTGGATGGTTGTCGTTTTCAGAATGTTCTGGATCCTTTTCGCACACTGGGAACGTTGTGCGAGTGAGACGGACGGATACCTCGCCTTCGTCGTAGCAAGCGAGAGGTGAATACACGGCGCCGTGGTTACGTACGCGAGGACGACGAGAAGTGCGCACCTGGTAGAAGACGAAGACGCTTTTTGATATAATGCATAAAAAATATTTTTTCAAGTTTATCTATAGGATAAAATTAATTTGATCGCATGTTTCCTATTTATTATTATTGTAATGACCGAATATATCAATATAGCTTTAGTTGATTATGTCATTACGCCGCGCGACCGCTGTTGTTAAAATGTTATGAGATGAGCATAACCGTGATATCGATATCACGTTCAATAAATAGCCTCGATTGTGTCTGGATATTTGATGCTAACAATCCTTTTTGGAAAACTTTATAAATAGGTTACTCAAAAAGTTCAGTGGTGGTGGTGGTGATGGTAGTAAAATTATATCTCATATCAAATAGTGTTTTCAATCAACGCGATGTTACGCTGTAATGAGTCTAGTTTTATGGAAATTGAATAAAACCATTCAACTCGATGCTAATTGAGTACAAAAATGTTGTTACGCCGTACCTTAAGAACGACCAAAGCAGCGACGAGTGCGCCGCCGGCCGCCGCGCACAGCGCGAGCGCGAGTAGGCCGAGCGCGGGGGAGCGGGGCGCGAGGGCGGCGCTGCGCAGCGCGCCCCACTCCGCGATGCGCCGCTTGCCCGCTACGGCCGAGTTTATACAGTCACCTAGTGCACACATTTTAATATTATGTAATATGTCTATAGGTACAGAGTTGTATCTTCATTGTCATAATAACACTACCAAAATAAATTAGTAGATTTCGTACAACTTGCACAACTGGTTTTAAGTTATTGTTAATTTGACTGGCTTCCTAATTTTCTTATTTTCGTTCATTCCGATGCACTACTACCAATGAGTTTGACATTACTCGGGTCACGGCGTGTACCTTAAATAAACTTAAAAAACAACGGAAAGTCCGAGTTTCATTTCCGTTGCGATAGCTACGCACATAATATAAGGGCTGTAGAATTTGAATTTACATTAGTGTATCAACTAATGCAGGATTCTGAAATCAAGATATGCCTACTAAATAAAACAACTAGCATCCGTATCAAGGAAATAATGCAACTCACCAGTATCGGAATTGCACTGGCAGCATTCGGGCGCAGGAGTCGAGTTGGAAGCAATTCCACGCTCCGAGCAGCACCGTACGCATTGATTGTTTAATCTAAGGTAAAACGCGTAATGTTTATTAGGATTCTTAGGATAGGATGTTCATGACAACATAATATTACAGAAATAGTGCGAAATACAAAAACTTACTTATCGAGCTTTAACGGACGAGAGCAACCCGTGCAGCTGTACTGGCCGGGGCCAGAACAAGTTCGACAGCTGTCATGGCAGCCACGACACGTCCCACGGTTAACTTCGTAGTACTGCGAGCCGAGGCACTCCATGCAGAGGCCACCGTCCAGCATGAAGCCGGCCGGACACGACTTGCACTTGAGAGGACCTGATCCATCACATTCTCGACAGTAACGATGGCAACGACGACAGCCACCGATACTCTGGTAAAATCCTAAAGGAAATATTAGCCAAGTTAACAATAATTCAGGTAAGTTTGCTTTTATAAATGCCCATTGAAATTGGTTTGTTTGGAACCGATTTACTTGTATATTGTAATCTGGCTTCTCGGAAAGGACGCTTTCTAATAGAAATCTTGGCTTTTACTTACCTTGAGGACACTCAGGGTGACACTCCCCAGCGGCCAATCGCCAGCCAGGAGGGCAGGAGGCGCACTGATCACGTCTAGGACCCATGCAAGTACGGCACGACAGGTAGCATTTTGAGCAGAATCCACGGTCAGCATAATATCTGATAATATAGAAACGTTCATTCCAATAGGTTTTTTTACTGCCTTTTAAAGTGCCAAAAAAAGAAAACGTAACAAAATATTCTACAAGTAACATCCTTACAAAACACAAGTAATGACACGGCTTCTTAGCCCGAGGTACCGAATCTACCTCTTCAAATGTACAACACGCGAATATCTCGGAGACAAAAATTATACATACATATTTGAGCATTTCCGAATTTAAACGGCAGTATTTAAGCCTAAAGAGGCTTATAATGACACTTTGTCTTTCAATATCGTATTGCTACAGAAATTTACCCTTCAGCGCATGAAGTCCTACACACACCCGACTGCAATCTCAGGGAGCCCACACATGAGGTACAGTTTAATCGTGAGACGCACTCTGCGCAGCCATGCACACATCGGGCACATCTACCGGCATCCGGGAAATATCCTCGGCTGCATTCAGTCACACATCTAAAAGAAGAAATAAATGGTAGATAAAAAATGTCTTCACTGGCGTTTACCCTGACAATTTCAGGTTATTTACGTTTCTATAGACTTATCAGGCCTATTCTGAGCAAGAACAAGACAAGAAAACATGAACAAGATATTTGCGGAACATTACTCACTTATAATTCTGTAAGAGATTTGGTGATGGACATGTCAAACAGCTGCTGTCGTCGATACCAAAACATGATTCGCAGCCGGGATTACAAGCTTGACAACGTCCGCCGACGGAAAACTCCCCAGAGCTACATCTATCAGAGCCAACTGGCACACATCTGTTCTTCTTGTTGACTTCCCAATTCTCGTCGCATGTAAGACAGACTGCGCTTAAGCATGTCGAACAACCAATAGGACATCTGATACAGAGAAAATAAAGGTTAAGGAAAACACATTTTCGGAAAAAATTACCACTGACTACATGATCGAAATGTCCTATTACAATAATTTTATTCTAACTTTTTCTATTTAATGTTATCATTAAAAATGCTTGTAATAACAACAGAGCAACTAAATCACATAAATATTTATAAGTATAAAATAACAAGTATTAAAGGCTAATTTCTAGTATTTGTTACAAAATCCAGATACAATGATAACAAAGTACTTAAAAATAAAACAAAAATTTTATGCGTCCGTTTTTACACAACTTACTTCATACATTCCTTCCTTTTCTTGTCAGCGTAATAGCCGCCAGGACAAACGCTGACACAATGACCATCGAGAGCGTAACTAGAAGCATGACATGTCACGCACTGAGCTGGCCCCGGTCCGCTGCACGTTTCACATGTCGAGTGACAATTAGCACATACATAGTCATCGGTTTCATACGTCGAAGCTGGACAGGAAGCAAGACATGAGCCGTCATGAAGCACCAGGTGATGTTCACAAGATGTACAAGCATCAGCTCGTTCGGCGCACGTCGAACAATGAGCAGCGCACGGACGACATATCGACGACTCGTTATCCTCCCAGTAACCATCCGGACATTGCTGGAGGCATACAGCTAAATCTACCACTAACAAATGCGCTGGAGCACACGCTAAACAAGAGTCTTGACCTGGGCCCATGCAAGTTTTACAAGATTCGTGACACGGCAAACAATCGTTGCCTTGATTTGTATACGTACTTAAAGGGCATCGAGATACACAGGTATCGTCAAGTCGGTAGTGCTTACAAGCGATGCATTGTGAAGGTCCTGTTCCGTAACAACCTTGTGAGTCGCATTGGAGATCGCAATCGTGCATGACGCGCTTATCATTACTATCGGCCAGCACATTTTCCCCATGCGGCAGAGGAACATTGTGACCATCGAGACTTGCCACCGCCTTTTCTGGATTAGATCCAGCAGCAAATAAAGTAGGGTAGTTTTGGTAATTAGTAAACGCGTCAGTGTTGTAAAAAGAATCACCGATGGAATCGTAACCTTCTGCAGCAGTCGGGAATGCAAAAGATGGCGCAATTGGTGATGGTCTTTTTGATCTTAATCTTACCGGATCAGTTACGGTACCATAGAATATCAATTGCCATTTTTTCAAGATTCCTGGCTGGTTTACGTGTCTATTTCCAGCATTAACAATTTGTAAAGTCCATCTACCTTCAGCACGTTCGCCCCAGAAATGCACACTTAAGAATGGCCAGTCATCAAAGTTAGAGCTAATAACATCTCGAGGTCTTTCAAATAATAGCGTAGATACTGTTCCCATTGGGGAAGTTAGTAATACACGTAAGTTACCTCGAGGGAAGAATCTCAGTGATATTTTGCATTGGACATGTTCGAGATAACGTACTTCATTTACTGTTCCACTACATCCATTTACATCCATATGCAACTTTAATGTGTAACTATACAAAGCTTGTATTGGTTTCTCTTCATTTAATTCTTGTGACTTACAAATATGTTGAGGAGGAACTGTTATCCATTGTTCAGCTAAATTTACCATTTCGGCTGCGTCCATCAAACCATATCCAAATTTGTGACTGACTTTTCGTTTCACTCCATTAACAATCCAATCTGCCTCCTTTTGTAGCGGTTGGGGCCGTGATGTTAATACCACTAAATATTGCATGTCTCTCCAAGTTAAATCTGGATTAGCTTCTAATGCTAATGCACAAATACCGGCTGCTAAAGGCGCCGATGCCGATGTTCCAGTGTGTTCCACAGTACAAATGTGATCCGCTCTTAGTCTGCCATCCATATCAACAGTCGCAACACTTTTGTCGTGTCCCGGAGTACCTGAACTATATGTAGTAGCTAAAGTAGAAGAGCACTCTTCCAGATACCAAGGTTTATAACCTCCTTGTGTGGCACTCGATATTGATAAGGTGAAGATACTGTTTGTGTATCCATCACAATTGCATGAGTCTGTGTGACGACCACCGTTGCCTGATGCCCAAACAAATATACTTCCTTTACCACGACGACCACTTGTTACTCCATAAATAAATGCCCTAGAAGCATAAATTTTCAAATTAATGCGTATAAGGCATTTATCATGCTTTATAATTTGTAATAAAAGCTTACCTCCTAGCTAGCGGCCCAGGGCCATCGACAGTTTTACCATCGTCTTCTGGTCCCCAAGAAGCACTGTAAATGTCTATATGATCAGGATTAAGACCCAAAGCTCTAGCTTCCACGGCGTCGTTGACCACTCCGTCCAACATTCTAACACCACCTATACTTGCGTTATAAGCTATGCCTACTCC
This sequence comes from Agara michaeli, assembly GCA_018245675.1. Taxonomy (NCBI): domain Eukaryota; kingdom Metazoa; phylum Arthropoda; class Insecta; order Lepidoptera; family Hesperiidae; genus Agara; species Agara michaeli. The sequence goes on along the minus strand of DWDX01000730.1, from coordinate 8,408 downwards.
GCAATATTGATTGTAGGCGACTGCAGCCACTTCACCTGCACATCTTGTGCCGTGTTTATTGTCACCATTATCTTGAGGCATGGGGTCATCATCATTGCTATTTATGTCAGTCGAAGCATTGGGGTCCTATAAAAATATTATGTGAAATTAGGTTGTATTATTCTGGTGGTGTCTGGTATAATCGCTTACGCATGTTTCAAGTTCGAAATATGTTGCATTAAGCATGAATTCAATATATATATTTTTACCGTAATACATTAATACCAGGTTTAGTCTTATTGCAATTCATCGCACACAAACTTGTATTCAAAATAACCTAACACGAAATAATCAATTTCGTTTTAAACAAAAACGACTCCTACACAGAACGTTACACTTACATAATTTTGGGCGAGGTCAGGATGGTTAGTTTGAATACCATCATCCAGAATAGAAACCACAACTCCTTTTCCCGTGTAACCTTTCTGCCAAGCTGGGAATACATTCATGTCTAAACCATCCTTTGCCCCTCCATTCTGTTAAAGAAAAATATTTTTACTTTCATTTCAAGGCATAATTACACTGTAGCTAAATGAATGAGTATTGTAATAACTGGAAATTGTTCTTTTATTGAAAAGTAAAACATCTTGAGCTCAAACAATTTAGAATGGATCTTGTAACATCAAGAAAGAAATGTGGATTTAATATGTGCTCTTATTATATTTATTTAAGTTTATTTATTGTACGTTTTGATAGACATGTACTATGTAAAATACTGTATCATCATTACATACGAGTACCTAATATGCCGTGGTTCATATACGTATATATTAAAAATATATGAGCACAGTTCGACTGTGTTATGACGAGTCTTATAACAATATTATGGGAAGAAAAAACGAACAGTTTCGCAAGGTTTTCTTAAGATATACGTGTGCAGTAACAAAATGACTTTATTGTCTTCTCAACTATCATTCTAACAATAATTCATGGCGTAATTGCAACGTAAAAGGCAAACAAACACACGAGTTACAAACTTTTTCATTTTTCATATGAATTATTCCATTTTTCATGTTGTGATTTCTTCAACGTTCCTTTTGTCTTAATAACGAATAAAAGAGCAGAAAATATTACACTGAATAAGTCAATTATACACAAGAAAAAAAAGGCACTGATTATTATTATTATGCCCATTCAACAATCACTTACCAAGTACCACTGTTCCTTAAACAATGGATCGGAGAAAAACGGTGCTGTTGATATAGCACGATGCCGCGTTCTGTGAGCAGGGGCCGGCCGCCGCGACAACTGCGACCACAGACCGCCATCGTTGGGATTGTAATCACGCTTTACTCTTCGCTTTTCCCGCTGTTGTTCAAACCACTTCACCTACAACAAAAATTGTCATCGTTAAAATTCCGTAACCTACCACTTGTTGCTAGCATAATATCAAGCAACGCATTGACAACTCCGCTGATGGTGCACGCGTTTATAGGCGGCGGTAACAACTTACCACCGAGTGCCTCTTTGTCTTGTCCTTCTTAATATTAATAATATTAATGTATGAACATCACTATCGCTCTCAACAAGTGCATACAGAGAAGGCGATATACCGTACGTTACAATCAATCCTAATTGAACCAGACACTTAACTCAATGATAATGGAACGTAAAAAGGTTAAATGTTTAAAGGTATCAAGCCACAAACGCTCGACCAAGTGAAAAGTCAATACAAGACTGTGTGCTCGTGTTTTATTCACTACTTCTAATAACATACTTAGGCATTCTATTCGCAATAAAATTTTAGTGGCTATCAAATCGGTACGTGCACAAGGAAACTTGAAACAGAGACACATTCCGGTGGCTTCTCGTGCACAAAACAAGACGTTTGTGTTCTGGTGTTTGGCAAAGCAATTTCACAGCTGTTGGAAAACCATCTGACGGTGTGAAAGGAAATAGAGGCAACGTATTAGCATGAGAAAAGCCGCCCTCCGGGGTCCGAGTTTCATTGCTTTTTCACAAGTGTCTAGGTGACAGTACAAAGCGGTGTAATTTCGCTGCTGAGGACCCGGATGGATGTAAAAAGTGATAAAACGGAAAAAGTCACATAAAAGCACTTGTCGGAAATTATCACTACTGCACTTTCTTGGCCATTATTTCCATTGTCTGTTTCATAGCTGTGATAGCGATATCACTAATACAAATAATTACACTCTATAGTAAAACCGATGAAGTATCTTAGTTGATTTCACATAATGATAATAACAGTTCATTGCCTTATAAATATGGCGCTTTCACATAGATAGAACTCTATCTACGATCTTTCATTTAAATAATATTTAATGAATGTTAACCGCATTACAAAATAGATGGATAACTTTAGTTGCAAACCATCAATGTCGAAGCATGTTTTTCTGTTCCAGTTATAGGGTGATACTGGATGAGATTTCAATAAACTCGACATAACGGACTACCATTTAACTTTAAACATTGTTTTTACTGTAATATTTATAAATAAATAAAACATGAATATCGTTCGCAGTCGTGTCGGGCACAAAATCTACAATCTAATTCCGTGTACTAAAAAATCACTTTTTGTCGAGCGAACAGCGCGTTCCTCGTATTGTTTATCGTTGCCGGCATGTCGTTACGCATACGATCAGCTGGGCAAATACACCGGGTACGGCCAAATAAACATAGTTAGTGGGAATGTATGAAAAAAGGACAAAAACGAGGTTCAAGCGAGCTCACCGCTACCATGTAGGCTTATAAGACGTAACGAAATGGGATCCACGGCTTATAAAGCTACTCGTACATGTTTTTGGACACTTATTGTCGTCACTAACACAATAATTATATTACATAGCGTATTAACACGTTACAATCCTGGACGAACAAAGGCTCGTAGACACGTAATGAATATTTATAAGGGTCATCTGTAATACATGGGTTAGAAGGAATGAAAAAAAAAACAAATACGTATTTTATATAACAAGAAATTAAGTCGCTCTATAAAAGATTGACATATGAAAAATACTTAAGGTACATGAAAATATCTTTTTTAAGCGTAACGTATCAAAGATGAGTTATTGGTCTGTTTTCTTATGGAAAAGAGAGCTATTTTCGTTTATTTTCCGGAATTTTTAGAAGAAAGTGAATATATAACACAGATATAAAAATATGAGGAACAGTCAACATCATGCATAATATCATAATGTGAAAATAGCCCTTCTAATACACAGAAAGTAACTTTTTCATATACTAGTTGTTGTACATTGTTGTTCGTAGATTGCGAATTTAGTGTTTATAAAAAAGTTAAAAAAATGACCATATTACATACAATTCCGATTTATATTAAAATGCTCTCGTAAAAAGCACTCGAGCACTTCTATGTGATAACTTCATAAATAAAATAAAGAAGCAGTTGACAGGAGCCCGTTGAAAAACGGGGTCTAATAAAGCTCCTTTGTGTGTAAACACGGTAATGTAACAGGGTCCTAAACTAATAAAGTGGGTTCTATCGCGGCCAGGCGTAACGGACGGACGGCTTTAAACAAGTTTGCGCAAGGAAGTCAGGGCTTGCGCAGCGCCTCGCCTCCGTGCCATTTAAGAAACATTCCATTTATATTCCTGTACTTATTTTATATAACCAATATAATGTTGTCATTAAATAGTTTTAATTTGTTATATAAGGGACTTAAAAGTACCCACGGAACTGGTGAAGACTTTTAAAAAAAATTTTAAAGTATATATTTTTACACCACATTCTGAAAAATATCAAGTGACTTAATATACAAGACCGTAATAAAATCGAATAGCGAAAAGTTATATAGAAAACAATAATATTTCAAGAGTTCCGCCCCAACTAACAACCACACTTCTGCAAACAATTCTGACTAACCAATATTTTTTGAGCATACGTTACGTACGTATAGAGAAAAAGATCCAGTGAAACGTGAATTTAATTGATATCCACGCGGTCAACGTCATCGGCGGCAATAGTAAAAACAAAAGGTTGGAAATATCTGGTTTTCCGTACCTGCCTGTTATCGATGCAAACAGTCGTAACCAAAAACGGTTTCGACATTCGTCGTTCGATAAATGACTACTGCTACCTTCTGCAGTTAAAATTCTAGTATTGGTTCAATATTTTTTCTTCCTATGTATGCGACACGTCGCTCCCCGAAACTGCATTGGAAAATACTCATACTAACAAAATTTCTTTCTTCTAAGTGACTTTTATCGTATCCAATTTTGAGGTCTGAACTATATGGTAAATATTACATCTTAATACATTTTCCCGATTTCGAGACAAGGGCTAATCTGATCTTCCAATGCAAGTGGTTAACGTGGCCTATTAAGTTCTATTTTCAATTGACAGGCTAAAGTTCCCTCTGAGATCAGTCACATATGTGTCATTACCTTGCAGGACTAAGTTGGAATGTCTCGAACGAACGTGCCTCGTCCTAGCTCATGTAGAACTGAAATACAATTTTGCAAAATTTGCTTCTAAACTGTAGATGCAGGTGCAGTAGTGCTGCTTCGATCATAATTCGACGTGAATCCAGGATACATGGTTAAGAGGTTTCTACTAACTGAAATATAAGTAGATATAACTTAGAAGCAATTTCCTATCTACGTTCGGTTAACTTTTCCTAAATCGTAATTATTGTATATACCTACATTCAAACGCTTACAGCTTAAAACACCAATTTATCTCTAGTGGCGACAAACAAAACTGTACTGCTAGCATTAGATAGCGCATTTGTTTACATTGTAATTAAAATTCCCATTTACAGCGTTGGCGAAGTTATAAATGGGACGTAATGGACTCAAAGTGGATGTTTACGACGACGCATAAGAGAAGCGGTGAGGCGTCATCGGCTGATCAACATGAGAAAGGCTGCCAAACGACTGGCACGCCCCGTAGTTTTATTAGCGCCGGCCACCCCGTCCAAGTCTCACAAACTCCGTTGGCACACAAAAAACGTTACCCTCGTGGTGTGTAAGCGCGAAATTCCGCTCTTGTACCCGGGATTTTATTTCACCAACTAGATAAGTGGATTTTTGATTCAAGACATGTGGGCCTAAACATTTTTGGATGAAGTTGTGAAAAACTTTACTTTACTTTTGTGAGGAATTCCAAAGCCTCCAATCTGGGAACTTAGCCTTTTGTTATTGGGTTTCGCCGAGCGTTTACTACTCGACACAATCGTCTTACGGTAATTCCCCGCTACATTCACGTGGCATCAAAACAAACCAAAAAGAAACGTAAGCCGAAAACCCTGTTGTGACAAGGAGTTGTATTCTGTGAGCACACGTTATCAGAACATGTCTTACTCATTTTCATTTTCTTGAATATAGTTATTGCAGCTTCCGGCTTCTCTCTTATCGGTTGATGATTTTAAGTTACGTGCGCCGGTACTGGTAGTCAGTGCAGTTTTACATTTTATAAGTTGATATTTCAAACAAATCAGACTGTAACTACAAAGACAAATGAATTCTTGTCGAGTGGTTATAATTTATTGCAAAGTACTACTACATATGAGGGAATTTATTCGCACGAAATAACGAAACGTTTCAGCTTCTTCGCCGTAAAGAATAGTTAGAGATAGTGGAATTAACGACTTTATTTCTATTAACATTTAATATAAGTATTTACACTCATATGTTTTCTTTACATCACAAAAAAATCTGACTTTTAGTTGACAAATGAAACCGGTGACGCTTGACACAATTTATACGGGACTTTATTGAGATATAAATCAAGTTTGTTTGTTGACCCGACCCGATACTTTGTATGTTACACATGACCCGACCGGGCTCTGCTAGATAGATTTTTGGTCTTCCCTTAAGAGAGAGCCGCCGTTTTCGGAATAAATTTAGCATCAAAGTAACTAAATATTTCCAGAGACGTAGAACAGAACTTTGTTGTTGGTGGGGAACTGGGAACAGTTTCATATCCTAGTTTCCGTGTAAGCATTCTATACGTGCGCAATACAATAATTACGTACGTTCGGCACCGTTTCGCAAGCGTATCAATTATTGTAATAAATGGCTAGTTAAATAACACGAGCGCGTAAGTGACACCGATGGTCCTTCGAGCGTTAAGATATCAGATTACCATTTGTAATTCGCTTCACTATCAATTGCGTTGGGAGAGCTACGAGGAGCCTGTTTACGTTCATTTTATTTCAGATGTTTTAATAATGACTGCACTTTAGATGGATACAGACACTCATTTACATCCTGATTGCGTTATAGATAATAATTTAATAATATCGATAGTGTCGACAATCTTACATTCGGCGAATACAAAGGAATCTGGTTGCGGAGGCGGTTGCCATTGTGGCCGTAATTAAGCACCCGCATGGTTTCGGTTGATTCAGCGTGCAAGCGGCATATTATGCAATATGAAAACATATACATAGATTACACGTACTACACGTAATCGGTGACCTATTGAGACTTATTAGCCAATGTTACTCTGTTCACAGATTGCTATTGGAGAAGCACTCATATAAGTATTAAGTATATTCTATGCCATACTACACACTCCACTAAACTCAGCCGGTACCTATCCAATATACATATTTCATCTAAGAAGTGATAATTACCGTAACGCATTATTATTTTACATAACAGTCCAAACAAAGAAAAAGTAAAGGTAAACAAGTAAAAAGTAAAGAAAAAGTAAATAACAATATTGGTCCATCAAAAGTATTCACAAAGCTTCGATAACAATGATAAATAATAAATCATTTACCGGAGTAGGAAATATTTCCATACATACACACAACTAATTGTTACGTACCAATTTAGTATAGTAATTCCGATCTGATTCTACATCGGTCATAAAGGGATCGTGTGACTATGGCCTGCGTCGCTTGTAATTACGTGCTGACAAGGCGACTCCTGTTGATTCGACGTTCGGGAGTGATTACTGTTAGATTACAGACAGTCGTCAATTTGACTAGTTGAATGACATTCTTGTACATATACCACAATAACACAAATACATATATTCAAAGTTGTACAATTATTGGATGAACAAGAAATGTATCTTAGGCCTAAGGTGTACAGAGTTCATCAATACACAAAGCATAGAGCGGACTCGTACACATCCGGTGAATACTCTTAGAATGACGAATAATTCGCAATAGTCCTATATAGTCTCTGGTGCGTAAAGTTACGCAGAGGACAACATAATTTCGTTGCTACCTATTTCCTAACATGATGAAAATGTTGATTTCTGCATTTGAACACACGGCGATAAAATTGAGGCGCAATATAAAACTGTAATCAGAAAGTGTCGAGCGGACATGACGCAATCTGCACACCAAAAATATCGCGACATTTATCCCAGCAAACCTTACATTTGTGTCGCGGCTAAATTATGAAACACGGCCTACAAAAGTTTCATTTTATTTTCATTAGAGAGAAAAAAAGGGTTTGCACAACGAGGACAAAGAATAAATATATAACTTATATGTTAGTTTATTTCACCTTGTCACGAGTAGAAGAGTATATTATGATCAAAAGGTCGTTATTGTTACAAATCTTAAAATGGTAACCCTACAATTGCCGATTTATACGTCGTGTGATCAGGCATCATCTTTACTTATACCTAAGCGAGACAGCGCGTATAGCTACGTGCTTTGTTCTTTTATTACGAGATGCTCAAAATCAAACGAGCAGTTTAAATGTAGCTTAGTAGTATTCCTCTGCAGTGTACCTACAATTGGTTGAACTTTTCAGTAAAGTCCCGACTACTAAAACTGATTAGAAAAAGAATATTGGTGGATACATACAAATAACCTTTGATTAAGAAAATTTATTTCGGATTTTTTGTACTATCACTTTTACGTGCTACGTAGGTAATACGAGACTTTTCACAAAAATCACGAGAGATCTAGTCTCGAGCACCAATACTGTGTCCACCTGTTAATAAAAAACGAAACATAATAACGTCACGCGCGAGCCCCGAGATTACGTCAATATTAACGCGTCGCCAAAATGCGAGCCTAAAGCTCAAAGATAATCCAAATGGCAGCTCTCTCAGTAATAAGATTTTGATGTGCCACGAGTATAAAATAATTATTCATACTAACTTTTAGTACTTTGTATAAAATGTAAGTGTAACACTAACCTAGGACAGATAATTTATTTGATCCCGGTTTTTTTAACGAATTCGCTAACAATAGTACCATCAGAATGTTGTACATACATATGAGATCAGGTGACCATGTTGTTGGTACCGATGCACACATATATAATTCTTGTTCGTTTTTAAAAGGTCCCAATGATTTCAGAAAATCTGATTGATAGCCAAGTCAAACCTTAGGCTTCAATATCTATAATATAAAAATGAATCGCAAAATGTGTTGGTAAGCGCATAACTCAACAACGCCTGGACCAATTTGGCCAAT